>JAWQFJ010002780.1:184009-254009 GCA_034096865.1 Theodoxus fluviatilis
ATGGGACTGCTGGTTTTGCTATTTTGAAAAACAAAACAAAACAACAAAAAAGAAAACCTCTGTACTTGTTCTCTGGCATTTCATTTGGGCAGTTTAATTTGCGAGGTGAGCCTAATTCTGACCATTCCCCTGTAAGCTCTCTTTGCATAACCCATGCCTTACCTCTCCCTTCCAGCGACTCCTGCATTCTCTCCGCGTGGAGACTGAGGCGGAAGCGGAAGCAGGTGAGGGAAGCTCTGACGACTACGAGTCAGGTGACACGGGGGACACAGGGGAGACAATCGAGCAAATCAAGCCACCCCTGCCGCCTGACCACCCCACCCTGGACCGTCCAATTTCGTCACGGGAAGATGTGACGTCATCGCACTCGGACGACGACGTAACGCGGGCGACGTCATCAGACCAGATAGAGAAAGCGCAGGTGGAGGTGAGCATCAAGCCACCTGATGACAACGAGGAAGTGGCGCACGTCTAAGAGCCACTTCCGGTACGCCAGTAAGTGGCGCAAGTAAAAACCAGGCGACCATTCCAGTCTGTGTTGATGTATGTATTGTGCATTTAGGAGGGCTGCCACTCTCGCCAAATTAATTTGTGTCTTGGTGACTTGGCCTCTCTTCTGTCATGATGAACCATGCTTGTTGATTGGTGCTCGTGTACTGCAACTGTGGACTGCATGTATTGATACAGACGCAGAGTTGAACTGTGAACTCTCCAGGGCAATGGTTGGGAGAGGCTGAGATTGCTTCAGATATCTGAGCAACCATTCCCAGCATATGTCCTTTCATAATTCTTGAGGTAGAAAAGGAATGCAATTAAGAATATCATTAAAAATACATGAATTCTGGTTATGCAATATACCAATATGCGGATGCATAGTCATTGATGACAAAGTGTTACTGATTGTGGAAATGTTGTTTGAAAGACATGGAGCGTGCCAAAATAAGATAGTCGTATATATTCTTTCCTATGTGAAATGAAATAATTTTCGGTACTATATACAAGGAAGAGGTCAATCCATAGTTATACACTCTGAACACAATGAAGATGTGTAGTGTCTGGAGTTCTACAATGCTTTTACCATGAATATGCCGCCAGTTTTTTTGTTTTGGTTTTTAATCCATTGAGCAGTTGAAAATTGAGTGTGTAATAGTCGCCTTACCTGATGTCAGGTGCATGTAATTTCATTAAACTTAACGACTCCAAGTTGAAACTAGCTACAATAAATGTGCACCAATCATTTTGAATCATTCCACTTTAGGGGAGAAAAGGTTTGTAATCTGTAGAATTTATACGTTGCATTATTGCTCACGTCCTTTTAACACGGCACATCTGAAGCGAATGTTTTATATTTTTTCTGGAGAAGACGAAGTTACTTACGTTATGCATGATGAGATGTAGTTTTTCCACAGTGTTTATCGCAAGATGAGCAAGGACCCAAGCTCACTTGTGTGATTTTGTGTACGGAAAACACTGCACAGGAATACACAAGCATGTTTGTGTGCGTGTGTGAGCGTGGGCTAGCGTATATGCTGTGGTATGTGTGTTCGTTCATGAGCGCATGTTAACAATCATTTTTATGTAGATGAAACAACAACAATAGTAGTCAGGGGAAAGGTCATCAAAGCTTGCAGATTAATTCACGAATGGTCTCCTTCCGCCAGTGAAATTATAATTCATCTGTCATATCAACTGGGATGACTTGCCCAATAACTCGCTTTGCTTCTTGAAAGTAGAGGGCATTCAGAGAAATCCGAGGAAATATGTTTACAT
Organism: Theodoxus fluviatilis; assembly: GCA_034096865.1. Classification (NCBI taxonomy): domain Eukaryota; kingdom Metazoa; phylum Mollusca; class Gastropoda; order Cycloneritida; family Neritidae; genus Theodoxus; species Theodoxus fluviatilis. The sequence continues at coordinate 185,780 of JAWQFJ010002780.1, forward strand.
GGTATATGTTTGTTTATTTGGAATTCGTTGCAAACTCACCAAGAAGATTGAACACACGATGCTTACATATTATCTGATTCATGGTATACGAGAAAAGAAAATGGTGGTGGTAGAATCAGCGTACTACACCGAGTTAGCTCTGCTGCATGATCCAGATGTGATTTCCTTGCGATGAGGTGATCTTTGAAACAGGTTGTGATAGTAATCAAAGGACGGAAAAGAGACTGCAATATTTTTGCTCAGAGTACCCGAGAGACTTTGTCTTCTGTCGTACTCGTAACCGATTTTGCTACTCTTGAATTATCAACATCAACGTAAATGTACAGTCAAGTGGATTTAGTATAATTTTTAGGATTTCTTCTCGTTCATCTCACCTGCTGAACACATGAAGTGTACAAGGTGGCATTAAAATATGTATTCAAGTTTTGTCCATTAACGCAAACTTTCCGGGGGGAAAAGAGCTTCCTAATAACAACTAGTCCTAATAGCTGTGAATGAAAGAGTGACTCGGCTTGAGAGTCTGACACAGGTGGAGACAGTACAAATGAAAAGCAAGGCAATCAGTCCAATTACCTGCTATCACAGACAGACCATTAACGAAGTTGACTCTGTAGCAAGTGAAACAAAAGCCGAGGTTATAAAAAGTCGCTTAAAATTGCAGAGAGTCAGGTGCTGAGTAAAAACAAGACTGTTTGAGGAAGAATTCCAGTGGACGATAATTGTCAATGATCCGGTATTTAAAGCGACTTTTTGCTCCGTTATTTTTGTTTCGCCAGGCAGAGTTCATCAATCAACATTGATCTGAGAGAGGATGATTACGCAGCTCTACAGAGCTTCTGTAGTCTAGTCTATCACGTATCAGTGCAACCGTTCTGATGACAGGTTCATGTCGTGGTAATGATCGTTTCCTGGCTTGTAGTACCTACAATTTTGACATGGAAGGCCCACATAGTGCAGTGTGAAATCTTTGCTGAAATCGTCGACGACTTCATTGCAGTGATTGAACTGAAGACTTACCAGCTCGGTGTTCGTGAATTTGCCTATAGCATTAGAAGGAAATGGAACGTGGTTGCCATCAATATGCTGTCAGAAGCAGGTTCAATACCTTCGAATGAACGACTGAAAGTAAACAGAAAGTGATCAAAATAATATGAGAACAACTTCTAAGGCCGTGCAATAGCTTTGTGTTTTTATGTTCATTAAAAGTTTATATTGTAGCAGCATTTGCTTCACTTTGATCATGTACCATGTTCCTGTTCAATGAAGTGTGTTCAATTTTGCTATATGACTTGCGCATGCATGTGTACGTCCACTCCTGCCTTAAATTTGGTTTCGTGAAAGAGTTGATTTGCATACCTCTCTCTCGCCGACATCAGCCTAAGGTTGTGTTTTTTGTAAGTCATGTTTGGTCTCGTGTTGTCTCTGAAACAATTATTACGGGTGAGTTTTTATTAAAGTCTTTAAGTCTATTTTTCTATCACAATACGACTTTGCTAAAGGTCATTTGGTCTTTTCTGCATATCCAATGACGCGTATCCGAGCCTTCGATTCGACTACACTGCTTTTCTACAGCTTTCATTTTCTTCGTTTTCAGTTACAAATGTAGTCATGGTATTGTAAATACAGTTTCGAAACGATTGCAGTGGAATGTTGCAGTCAAAGTAATTAGTCGTGAAAATTTTGCTGTTCACAAGTTGTTGTCATTAGTAAACCACAAGCAGTGTATTGTGAATATATCGACGTGTGATGTTGTTACGAAGCAGTATGAGTTATGTACATATTGGTTCCTGTAAGGATACTCTAAGAGACTGAACAATCAAAACCAGGTAAGAACTAAATGCAACTTTAAAATGTAATAGACAGTCTTATCCCTCTATAATCCAAATGAATTTCGAATAACGTTTGCTAGAGATTTCCGACAGAATATGTCCTGTACATCTGCTACAATCTTGCACTTGTTTCAAGCGACGGAGCTTTCCCAGTTTTCTACTGACTGGCGTGCCGACAAAAATGTTCAGAAAGAGGCCACTCGTTCTTGGTCTACAAAGTGCTATTGCAGTAGTTGTTGCCAACAATAATCAAGCGTCCAGATGTGTGGTGAGCTTGGCCATTCAGCTTACATGCGTGTACTATCTGTCCAGTCGTGTCCTCTTCATCTCTGCTTTGTATCTTGCCCTCATCAATTACATCCATTCCCTTTATTTCCGTAATCAGCTCATCAACCTTCCAGTATCCCCACGATGGTTCAAGATGTGTACGTATTACCCCCACCCCCCGCACATGCGCGCGCGCACGCGCACACACACACACACACGCACTTTTCTTCTTTTTCTTTCTTATGTCTCATCGACATCAGTCGTCCCTTCCTTGGCCAACTGCATATTATTTACAATGGGTGGATGATGTTTTATGGCCCATCATCCTTTGAAGGCGGTGTAAAAGGTCAGTAACTATTCAGATGACTGGTGTGGACTGGAGTCTGAGCAAATGAAGACTCCATCCATCTGTTACGATTTGCATAGAGAGGTGCGGTGGGCCTTTTCTTTCTCCCGTTTCCCAGGGAGAGTCCATCATAAGAGTCGCATGCTTTGCCAAAACATTTGCACTCATGGGGTTGTGCAATAAAGTATTTAGGATGGACAGTTAAAGAAAGACCTCCACATTGTTGGATATATTCTGCATCAGTCGTTTCATTTTACCTTAAGGGTATACGTCAGAGACTGTGCCCACACAATATTACCCATTAGCCTCATGACTTCGAGCTGGGTTGGGTGGTTGGGGGTGAGAAGTGACCCATGCGTCTCCCAATGCGATTAGTAAGAGGCGAATAATTTAGGGACGTCGTGACTTGATTTGTCCTTACTCTAGACAGTTCCTGTGGTTTTCATGCTCAGTTGTCTTACATAGCCTGCAAAGGCTGATAGGCTGTATAACTCTATCCATCCATCGAGTTGGGGGGAAGACTGTGACTGTGCCCTGCAGCTACGGTGACCGCGTGTTGTCACAAGCAATTAATTTGGACTGCAAACTAGTTTTCCAGATGGATGGAGCTTCACGGCCGATCGGCCTTTAGGCTATTCAAGGCCATTGATCATGAAGAATCAGAGTTGATTAGGAGGAAGTCGTGATATCCCTAATCATTCGACTCTTACGAAATGCATATGGATATGCGGTGGGTCTATTCTTACCCTCAACCTACAGGGGTGTAGTTTACTAGTATACGATACACTGTCGCATTGCGAAGGACCGACAGCCAGATAGGATACCTCAGGCGGTTACAGTGACGTCTAATATGGTTCAGTATTGTTCAGCACTCTAGTTGAAACACCAGGTGCCCGTGACTGTAGGGTTACTTGATCACACTGCATTCCAGCATGCGAATTGGTTTGACATGTCCTGCTAGCCTGATATAAAATGAAAATGAGGGCATATGGCCATGGGTGTTCAGTTTGTATATTTGACAATGGATGGATGGATAGAGTTTTATGGCCTATCAACCTTTTTAGGCTATGTAAAGCCATTAAGTTCGAAAATCACTCGAACAGTTGAGAGTAAACGCAAATCAAGTCGCAGTGTCCCTAGTTATTCGCCTCTGACGAATCGTGTAGGGAGACGCGGTGGGTCAATTCTTACCCCAAACCCACAGGGGGAGTATATTTGACAAGAACTTTTCGTGTTTAAATTATGAAACAAAATGTCACTCCCTATCACCAGTCTCTCTCTTGGGCTCGAGCTGCACAGAATCCCCCAGTGGTGCCACCAGCAATGTCTCATTGAACAGGCTGTTCAGTCATATACTTGCACTGCAGCTTACGACTGCTGAAACTGCACTATTAGAGCAGGTAGAAGTACAAAGTGTGAACATTGTTACCATTGTGAGCTTCATGTCATTGATCTTGTTCAGTTTGTGATCCATTGTAGTTGTCTGCCTGAACATCACAATGCAAATGTTTTTTCATGTTTTCTTTCTAGTAAATAAAGCTGTACTATGACATCTTTGTTCTGTTCATGTATTGGGAAAGGCATGCCATCATATATACATTCTCCATAGGATGCAAGAACACAATTACATCTGCCTAAAAAGTGTGGAGTGCTTTCATCAGCACAAGATCTTGCATGGCAATATTCAGTGTTTGATGGTCCATCCCCTCCCATGGAGATCACAGGAAGACTGGGAATCTTCATCTTTCAGTGGAGACGACAAGAGGTTAATTGTGCCTTCCAGAAGATCTTTAAAAGTGAACTGATACTAGTGGTGAATGAGAAAAGGAAAATGCAGCCACTTGCGTTATGACTCCCCGTGACCAAGCAGGCTTCTTGCCTGCGTCTCATCGATTTATCAACCATGACCCTTTCCAACCATGACCCTTTCCATGACCCACTCTTTCCACAGTGTCCTCTTCAAATTCTCCAAGATTGTTTGGGGCATTCTATTGAAGGCTGAAACGTCAAAGGAGGCAACATCCTGCAATGATCCAACCCCACTTCAAAATGGAACCAAGACATGATGTAATGCTGAGGTTTTTATTTTCGACAGAACTGACACATCAACATGATTCAAGTGACCATGATTCTGAAGCAACTGTACACAAATTTCATTGGCTTGCCAGGTTAACAGATAAATGCTTTTTCATGGAAGAGGTGGAGGGGGGGGGGGGGGGGGGCACATCATGTGCCACCAGAACACCATGGCTGCTGCTGGCACACACGTGAAAAATGTACATGCATGGAAGTAAGGGAACACAACAATGAATCTCGAGGCTTGTTCAGGTGTACAACGCGCTGCATGAGCGCTTCATGTTGGCAATTGAGCGCTCTTTGCCTCTCCTGAACACCTACAGATTTAGTGCAGCGCTTCACTTGTTAAAGGGGAGGTAAATCTTCTGCGCCCCATGTTGTGTTGATAGACGCGAAGTGTTTTCTTTGCCACAGACATCGTTTATGCGCGTTTAAATGTATTCTGCATGAATAAAGTCCACTACTGTGTCATCCTTACTTGCCATTACTCTCGCATACAGGGCGCTTGGGGCAAATAAAGCCCCGTTCCAGTCCCAAAATGATGTTTCTGAGAGTTATTTTAGCATCGACGGCCAGTGCTGGATCGAAGACGCCATTTTGAAAATGATGCAAAATCGTCTGAATCATCTCAGATTGGTGATTCATAGCGCTGCTCAGCGCTGAGTGAATCACGCACCAAAATTGCTGTTCAGGAGTGAATCACATGCAGCGCTGCGCCTCCTGAACAAGCCTTTGGTTCTCCTCCGAGCTTGGAGAAAAGGACTTTAGCTGCAGGTACTTAGTCTTGGTGTCCACTCATTTCCAACAAGCCAGCAGGGACAGACACTTGCCCACCACACATTAATTCCCACACTGTCATTTCAGTGAGAATTCCCCCAGGTCACTTCTCAGCATCCTGAGAAATCACACTTGCACAAATGTTCCCAAAGTAAATCTCAAGAAAATTATTCAGTTCTTCCAAACCCATTATTAATGATCATTGTCTAAAAAGGCTTTGTGCTTGGTGGTATTTGTGATATCTTTGTCCCTTATGTACAGCTCATAGCTTGGAACAGGTTCTAAAGTCTACAATAAGTGAGCAATACTATTTAATTCATTAATAATCCATATTTCCTCCATCCCACGGACTGAACCACTGCACTGCACCACGCACATAATTGAACACCAAAGCTTGCTCGACTAAATCCACCTGTCAAAAAGACAGGATTTCAATAGGTGAGTAGAAGTTCTGGAGTTGATTATGCACCCATGCAGGAGGGGAGACTCCTGAATGTGGGGCTGCCAGGAGCTGGTAAGCTATACAATGAACATGGTGGGAGGTGGAGGAAGCTCCTTTCAGAAATTCTTTTGTATTTGGTTAGCACATCATAGATGTTGAACTAACATTACTACAGTCACACAGCAAGGAAGGTGCATCATAAATGTTTACCTTATACATACATGTACATTCATACTTATTCATACATACACAGGACTACAACACACAGTAACAACAAAATGCAGCCGCCAATAGGGAATCAAAACAAATAATTATTTGCACAGCCTACATCTGAAAGCACAGAGTGGATAACTACATCAAAAAGGTTCTTTTCACCTCAAGTTGTTGAAAGAAGACTTCTTATCCCATTATGCAGAACCAATACAAGATATATTTCTACTCATCTCATCAAAGAAATGCAATGCCACATAGCACAAAAGCCAAATAATTTATTACAGGCTGTGAACAGTCTTCACTTAGCTAGAACTACTGATTTGAAGGAGAGGAAATGATGTTTTGCAAGATGACTAATGTCTAGTTACACCCTATAGCAACACTGTTGATTTCTCTGCTTTCAGCAGTAGACATGACTTGCAGCCTTGGCAAATTTTATTTTGATGAACTGTACACATGAAGAATGGTTTTGATATGTAACTTGCGCTAGCAAGCACTCAGCAAAAAGGGGAATATCTCTTCAACACACATGACACAATACATACTCAGAATCTTATTTTTCTCAACACATACAAATCAATCAATCAATCAATCAATCAATCAATCAATATCTCTCTCTCTCTCTCTCTCTCTCTCTCTCTCTCTCTATCTCTCTCTCTCTCTCTATCTCTCTCTCTCTCTCTCTCTATCTCTCTCCATACAAAGATAAGTAGAAGAAGAATGCCAACGGAATCATTCAAGGTCATGGTATCGTGCAAACATGGTTTTCTTGACTGCGTCCATGTAGGTGTCCCCAGCAGCTGCAGTCACGTTAGCTCCCTTCACCCCCAGCCCCGCATTGGTCACACGTCGCTGTGCCTGTAACACAATGCACTGGTCACAAGTCTGTGAGTCTTAAACAACACAATGCACTGGCCACATGTCTCAATGTCTAACACAATGCATTATAATGACACGTCTCTGTGCCTGTAACAACACAATGCATTGGTCACACATCAAAGTGTCTGTAACGACACAATGCTTTTGTTACCTGCCTCTTTGTTGAACCACACAGCATATTGGTCACCTGTCTCTAGATCTGCAGCAACACAATACAAAAGTCATCTCTCTTTGCCTCTGTAACACCACATACAGCCTACCACAAACTTTTGCACTCTACTGGCAAACAAAACATGTTCATGTTTAGACTTCCATCTTTTATTTAAATGCATCTGCATTCTAGCTTTAAGGTGGTAGTGGCTTCACTTTTCGTCAGTTGAATTTTCCCCCCTCCAATTTTCTCATCCAACAGGTTATACATTCAACTCATAGGAGTCGTATTGCGAAATATCTTGCGATAAGCATTCTTCCGCCAGAATCGCATCGCGAGATATTTCGCGACGAGCTTGCAAATTTCTCCCTTTCGCTATAACGGTCTAAGGGAGGTAAATCTTGTTAGCCTATATAGCTGAATTAATTTACAAGCAGTATTTACTTCCCTTTACAAAATCTTTTCGACTTATGATCAGAAATTGTATAACCTTTGTGAGCGTGGTGTGCATGTTAACAAAAGGCAGGAATTCTATGAACATATACTTTGATTTGGTTGATTGCAAGCCTCCATCTGCTTGTATTTGTCTGTACTAAATGTTTATACACATTTACATTACTTGGATATTGACATTTAAAGTTTCTCATTTTCTAGACGCTTGTACGCTTCCCATAACAGCTAGTGAACTGTTTTTTCTCTCGACTTTTTCATTTTTGTGCATGTACACACTCAATTCTATGGTGTGTAATTCATAATTAGCATTTTTAGTACCTTAGATCATTCTTTGAATGTAAAGAGTAACAAGAAGGGCAAAGCCCATACAACTCACATGCTTGACCTTGACCTTTACATGACCTTGACCTTTACATGACCTTGACCTTCAGGTGTCCTTCAAGGTCAAACAACTAAACCTAGCAATGACATCATACACTAAGAACTTTTTCCTACCAAAATACATGTGACCTTGACCCAAGGTCAAGGTCATCCAAGGTCATGCAACACAAAGCTGTTAATTCAAAGACATAGGAAGCACAATGGTGCTTATTGGCACTTTCTACCATGAGGTATGGTCACTTTTAGTGGTTCACTACCCCATTTTGGTCACATTTCATAAGGGTCAAAGTGACCTTGACCTTGATGATATGTGACCAAATGTGTCTCATGATGAAAGTATAACACGTGTACTACAATGTTATGAAGTTTGGAAGAGTTATCTTCCATAGTTCAGGGTCAAGGTCACTTCAAAATATGTATACACTCCAACTTTAAAGAGCTCCTGTGATCTTGACCTTGAAGCAAGGTCAATCAAACTGGTATCAAAAGATAGGGATTACTTTGCCCTATACACCATATATAGGTCAGGTATCCAATCTCAAAAACTTCAGAGAAAATTGGGAAAATGTGAAAAATGGCTGTTTTTGAGACAACATTTACGGCCCCTGCGACCTTGACCTTGAAGCAAGGTCAAGTCACTATGTATGTTTTTTTACGCCTTGTGATCATACACCATCATGCCAAATTGGGTGTTGATAGACGTAATAGTCTCCGAGAAAAATCCAACGTTAAAGTTTTTCACGGACACCCGGACGCCCGGACACGGGTGAGTACATAGACTCACTTTTGCTTCGCATGTGAGTCAAAAAACAAGCTTTCATTTAATATATAATTTGTATTGTTATCTTATGCCTTTGTATCTTTATTATATTTTTGAAAATGCATGAAAAACTTACGATCCCGGAGAATGATCACAATATTTAGCCACGACTCCAGTGACAAGTTTGCATGAATTATACAAACTAGCTTTCCAATATGGCTGTTGATACAACATATTTTTGCCAGTTACTGAAACAATACCAGAAAAGGAGCTAATGACAGAAGCTTGTTATGCACAGACACACAGTACATAGGATAGCATGTCCTGACCCAAAACAAAAACAACTACTCTGAGCATTTCATGTTAACACAATTTCACACCTGAAGTTACATGAATTGAGTTGCTATTTACCCATTCAAGCTCCTATAACTTTGATGTTCAGGAAGATAAAGTTATGATTATGGGTCATCCCATGAAGCAGGCTATGAAACCATATATTCCAAGTTTCAAGGAAGTCAAACAATTCATGGAGATATCACTGTCTGAAATCTAGCACACAGCAGTGAAAACCTGGAAAGTGAGAAAACTGCATTGGAAGTTCTCATTTCTCGTTATGACAGCTTCTACATTGAATTTACTACAAAGTGATATGAAAAACACCTTTTTCATCAGTTTCTCAAAAACGATTTTTTTGGCAATCTGGGTAGTGCTACCTTAACTACAACATCTGAGGAGGACAAGCCAGACAGTTGATGGAACTTTACGCCATCAGCAATATTGCTGATCATTCTTCTTCTTGTCGATCGCGCTGATCACTAAACATCACAATAACTCTCACTATTGGAAGCACCAACAAAAAGGCTCAGCCCATTTTTTTCATAGGCTTTTCCTTCTTCTGACAGCGAAACTGCACTTCTTTATTCATGCTACTTTTACACAAAGACACAAACACTAATATATGCACTCACACAGCATAGAAAGCAGTTGTGTTCAAATTCACTAGCCTGCTCACCCTAGGTGAGTAAATATTTCCTCAAGCTAGACAAAACTGCAGGGTCACTCACCCAACAGGCTAGTAAAAAGAACAACAGACTTTGATGCTGTTTCCTACTGTCAAATTTATTTCCTTTGGCTCGGTGACTATAATTACAGAACTGTATGCTGCAATGACCTCTGTCTTTCTTGTTCTGTGATAAAACCCCAAGAGACTTCCTGTCATGTAGATGCTTGGTTTGCAACATGAAAGAATTATATCTTCAATGGATGTGTTTGTAATGTGTAATGCAAATAACCCATTGCCAGAAAAAAGAAAGAAATAGAAACAAACATATCAAGAAAAGAAAAAGAGATAGAGAATGTAAACATAAGAAATGAAATTTTTGGTTTCAAGATTAATGGTACTGTGATTCAGCCAGCACGGAAGGCTGGCTGGTAAAACATCTTGCAAGCTAGTAAATGTTATACACAACTAGCCTGATGGGCTAGTAAACACAAGCAACTTTTGAACATCCCTTACAGAAACGACCACCATGACACACATTGTGAACAATACTTTTGACAGATCACTGACACTTCATCACAGGTGAGAACTTGTGAGATGACTAAGGGCAACTGTGAGATTCAGACACTAAACACAAAGCACACTGACTGACCTCTACAGGGGCAGTGCGGCCCTGGTTGGCCTTGCCCAGACCCTGGCCTGCAGACCAGCCCATCTTCTGCAGAAGCTTGTTGCCAATGTTGCCCGAGTCCATGGCTGGCGCTGGTGGCACCTCTGCCCTGCAACACATAGCATCTTCTTCACAGTCTGTCCAGTGAGCCTGCAGCTCCAATGCATGCTTCCCTCCCAGTTAGATCAGCTTGCCAGCAGCCAACACCCAAATCACCTATCCCTCCAATCTGCCACACAGTCGGTGCAATCCAACAGCAGCCATGCAAAACAAATCCACCACTCTCTGACCAGTCTGCAAACAACCCTATACAACCAATCTCTGTCTATCCAATCTGCCTAAGCTACAAAGCATGCTTCTCTCATTGTCCATCTACCAACTAAACCTTACCTAACACAATTCCTTACAGCCTGTCTACAGCTAAGCAGCACTCTTTTTTATCTTCCTTCTGCAACAAAAACTACAATAACACAACCCCAGTACACATAACTTTTTATTTCCTTGACCGTCAAATGTTGCACACAGTCAAATCAGCCAAGGCCACACACACACACACACACACACACACACACACACACACACACACACACACACACACACACACACACACACACACACACACAGAGTTGTGGTTATGGTAACTTGTCCGACCACATTTTTTTCTGCCAACCCTAAACTTTTTTTGATCGTGGTGGGGGTGGGGGTAGTGGTTGGTGGTGGTGGTGGAGGGGAAGACAGTTAAAAAAACAACTGGATTGCATGCTGTCCCATTTCCCCGGCCCTACAAGCACTCAGGGAATTCAAAATTTACATTAAAATTTAATTTTTCACTGAAGCAGAAACTTGACTTATGTTTAATTTGGTCTCTTCAGTAGAAAATATTTATTAAAAAAACAAACACAAAGTTCAGGCCAACTTACTGACCATTTTTTTAAATGTCATGTTACAGTAACCACAACTTTTTTTGGTTATTGCCCAATCAGCAAATGTTGCACCCTGACTGGTAGAGAAGAATCAAAAAGGCCTCCTTACACAACTGACTCCGCTTGCTGCTTCTTAGGAAGTGGAGGATCTGTCTTGCCATACTTTTCTCTCCTCTCCTTTGCACGGTCACGATACTGAAACACACGAAGGGCAAAGCCCATACAACTCACATGCTTGACCTTGACCTTCAGGTGACCTTCAAGGTCAAACAACTACACCTAGCAATGACATCATACACTAAGAAATGCTTTACACATTTTTCCTACCAAAATACATGTGGCCTTGACCCAAGGTCAAGGTCATCCAAGGTCATCCAAGGTCATGCAACACAAAGCTGTTAATTCCAGACATAGGAAGCACAATGGTGCTTATTGGCACTTTCTACCATGAGATATGGTCACTTTTAGTGGTTCACTACCCCATTTTGGTCACATTTCATAAGGGTCAAAGTGACCTTGACCTTGATGATATGTGACCAAATGTGCATGATGAAAGTATAACATGTGCCCCACATAATTATTAAGTTTGAAACAGTTATCTTCCATAGTTCAGGGTCAAGGTCACTTCAAAATATGTATACAATCCAACTTTGAAGAGCTCCTGTGACCTTGACCTTGAAGCAAGGTCAACCAAACTGGTATCAAAAGATAGGGCTTACTTTGCCCTATATACCATATATAGGTCAGGTATCCAATCTCAAAAACTTCAGAGAAAATTGAGAAAATGTGAAAAATGTCTGTTTTTTAGACAACATTTATGGCCCCTGCGACCTTGACCTTGAAGCAAGGTTAAGTCACTATGTGTGTTTTTTGAGGTCTTGTCATCATACACCATCATGCCACATTTGGTATTGATAGACTTAATAGTCTCCGAGAAAATTCCAACGTTAAAGTTTTCGGACGCCCGGACGCCCGGACGGACGAAACAGGTGAGTACATAGACTCACTTTTGCTTCGCATGTGAGTCAAAAAATATAACAATTCCAAACTTATAAAGACATTAGCTGTCCAAAATTTAAAAAAAACAACAGGTAACAGTCACACATGATATCTCCGATAGTAATTTTCAAGCAGCATGATGCAGCAAATTCAAATAACACACTCCAGAGAACTCAACGAATCACTGTATTTTTAAAAACTGAAACATTCATCTGAATACCTCAACTCATTCATATTCACCAGTTGATGATAAATTCAGTGCTCATCGGAGACATTAAACGGCATACCTGTCTCCAAAATGGCAGAGACAGAAAGAGAGAGAGAGGGGGGATATTATTTCAGCCTAAGAACAGTACAAAAATCATGGTGGAGGCATACCTCTTTCTTCTCTGCACCTGACTGTCTGCTTCGGAAAGCCTCCAGGTTTTGCTGTAAACAAAGTAATAGGCGAGTCAGATGGATGGACGGATGGAGTTTTACGGCCTATCAGCCTTTGTAGGCCATGCAAGGCCACCAAGCACAAAACTCACCAGAGTAGCTTAGAGCAAACACAAATCAAGTCACTATTTGCCTCTCATGAATCACATCGGGAGACACTGTGGGTCAAACCTGCCCCCTAACCCAGATGGTAGGTGAGTCAGCTGATAGTCCATCTCTCCATCACTGCAGCATGTTTCCAACTGCTTGGAAGGCAACATATTCTTAGAGACAAGCATATGCAGGAGTAACATAAAAGAGTGCTTACTTACAAATTTTCCACTTATCTTAGATGGGTTTTATCTGCACAGTCACTCAAAGTGTGTCTAATATGTAAGAAGTCACTGCCGTAAACTTTCAAGATGTGTGTTTTTTTTAATTACTGCTAATTTTTATTCTTTACATATGAGAAAGTTTGATGTCAGGAAAGTTTGCATTACTGCCCTTGTATGCAAATCAACTTGTCCAACAAAAGGGTCATTTTGTGTTCAGTATGTTTTCTATTCATTTTCCTACAATAAAATGTATTGTTTTATATACTTTACTGTCTTGGATAATGTGTTATCTTTTTCCTTCCTGATATTACTGATATTTTAAAAATCCTTGGAAATAATAAAGTAAGTGTAAGGGTTAAGTTCCAAACTGCAAAATCCTAAAACTCTTCCATGTCCAGTCTATACACAGCACTCCCACCCCACAGGCTTTATACAGGAGGAAGCCACCCTATGAGAGGGGGACCTTGGGTGCTGACTCACCTTGTGCAAGTCTGAGAACTGCATGTGCTTGGTGAGGATCTCGTTGGACTGGAACTGGCGCTTGCACAGCAAGCAGGCCAGCTTGCTCCAGTCCACCAACTTGCTTTCGTCCACCATGCTGTCTTCATCCTCGTCATCATCACTGTCCCCACCATAGGACGCCACTAGAGCTGGGGACACTGCAGCGGGCTTGGTGGAGGGCGAGGTCTCAATGCGGCCTCCCTGTAACACCAGCATAGGCTAGGGGTCAAGACTAGCAATAGTGTAACACCAGCATAGGCTAGGGGTCAAGACTAGCAATAGTGTAACACCAGCATAGGCTAGGGGTCAAGACTAGCAATAGTGTAACAGCAGGGAATTACTTTCGCAATCAGTTCATGCATTTCTGCACCAGATTTAGCCAGAGACATTGCATTATCTGTAGCCTGGTAAGTCAGCAAATGACATGCAATACATGTACTATAAAGACTTTTCCCACAGAATTTCAAACCAACACTTTTAAACATACTAACAAGGTTGTACTGAATCCCCTTGGGCTGAATAAGGCTGCGGGACAGCGGCCGAAAGCTATGCAGTGAGTAGCATTTTCTTTCTGAGGCAAACGTTTAGCAATAGTAGTCATTAAGGTTGTACTTGTTCCTCAGAAGGAATATTTGGGAACCCTCTGGTGAAAGGACATCAGCCCAGGACATGCAGTTTGCAGACTTATTCATTGATGTTCAATAGCTCCCGCTTGCTAGCTTCTGCTTGAAGGATGACACAGGTGTTATAAGCAACATGTCACACTTGTTCTGGCACTTGGGTCTATTGAGGTATCAACGATTCAGATTATTTTTTAAAAGGTCTGCCATTTCTGAATGCTAATTTCTGAGAAAATAGAGCAGTTAAGTTGAAGAGGCAAATCAAATAAGTAGAATGGGAAACATCTTTAATACCATAGCAAGTCAGCTGGACTTCACCAGAAAGAAGGATACTGAAGGCTACATTCTGTATTACTTTATGAACTAATCAGGTTGCAAACTCATGTGAATGGCATTTCTCCCAACTGCTTGTAGACATAGATTAAGTTGAATTGAAAATTGTGTAAAGCCTAGAAACTCACCGCTAATGGAGGTGGAGGCATTAGCTTCTTGTCATCCAAGCTTCCAGATTTCTGCAATTGGAAGGGTCACCACAGGTTTACTACAGGCACATAGGGTGATGACTCACAACTAGCTGCGACATACCGACTCCAGTATTGTAATTTCATCTCTCTTCACAAACAGATCACAACTATTTCATCTCTAATCCATCATCAGAGAAGCATAGTTGTTGACAACAAACACAACTTTAGCAGCGCCAAGTTTCTCTGGGCAAGTCCCTTGCAAGTAGGGTGTGTGTGTGTGTGTGTGTGTGTGTGTGTGTGTGTGTGTGTGTGTGTGTGTGTGTGTGTGTGTGTGTGTGTGTGTGTGTGTGTTCAACATGTGTCAATAATTATAGCATTTACATCTCTAAATGTAAAAGGTATTAAATGTTGACACCAGCCTGTGCTAGCATATGGCTTGCCTCCATTTAACTTGCACCAGGCAGAAAGCAACAATTTCTCATTAACACTTTAGGAAAAAGAGACACTGACACAAAGTCTTCACTGAAAAGCATGGCATGAAAACAGCACATATCTGCAGCGCTTCCAACCCTCCACTCAGAAAAATATTGAGATCCGACTTTTAAAATGTAGAAATTAGGTACAAAAGAATCAAGAGACTTGTCATCTACAAATGATTTATGTGAAATTGTAAAAGTAACTTTAAGCCAATAAAATAAACAATTGTTCAAAGGATAGCATATAAAATGTGCCCATATCTATCTCAACAGCTGGTCAGCATCATGTCTGTAGGATATCACCCCACTGGCCACCTGTCATGACATATACACTGGTTGACACCAAGGCCAGACAATTCTTCCAGACAATGTCCAGGCTTTGCAACTCCATGTCTAACAACTGGAAGATATTCTTTCTGGTTGCTGACTGCACAGTTCTGTTCTCATTCCAGAGCCTGGATCAAATGCTCCATGAGTGGGGAAAGTTGAGCATGATTTAGTTCTTTCTCTTGCTTGGCGTTGGTGATCTAGCACAGAAGCAGCCACGTGAACAGAGTTTAATTTACAGTCAACCAGCACCAAGGTTGGCCAAAAGTCCAAGTTGCAAACTTTCTTTGCCGAGTGAAAATGTAGTCTGGCAGTCACTATAATCTAGCTCTATGCATCCAACATACTGTGCTATTACTCCTTTCGTTTTACTTGCTCTTCTCATTTTGCTAAATCCAAGAGGTTGATCTATAAATAACTAGTTGATTCAGGGAAGCCACAATGCAACGTGGCTGCGCCGAGCGAGGTGAAGCTGGCCGGGAGGCGTTCAAGTGGCATTCCAGGTGAAGTAACAACTTTGTTGAGATATTTTGGGGGTACGCGGTTTAAAAATTGGGAGAAACATGAAAAACATTGGTAAATTGGGAGATAAAGCCCTAAGTCGAGTCTCCCAATGAAATGTGGAGAGTTGGCAGTTCTGTGTCTGGAAGTAGGAGTCCATACCAGTTTTTCTACGATGGCAAAGCCAGCATCAGCAGTGGCAGACTCTTTCTCTGACTTCTGCGCTGCCAGGGCAAACCTCATGCCGTCCTTCATGGCATCCTTCTTGGTGTTCATGGCCTTGGCCCACTTCTCCATGTCCTGAAGACAAAAAATGCATGTATCATCTGCAAGCTGCAATAACCCCACTAAGTATCACAACCTCATGGCAGTTAATTAGCAAGAGATGCAGTGCAAGGGAGAGACTCACTGAGGCCAGTTGCTTCTCTTGTTTAGATAACAATCATGTTCTGGCAGTTACAATTTGGACTTTCGTTGCCAATCCTAACTTAGAGATGTGGAATTTATCTTTTCCCTGTAATTGTTATAAATGAGCATGTTTTAAGCACATGGCAGTACCTCTATGGCTGATTTGTGATTCATACAATTTGATATAGAAAGTTTTAAGCAGGCAGTGATGGAGAAAAGATTTCGATAAGCTGTTGACAGTTACAACTACAAGGCTTGCCAATGTTTCCTCGTTGCCTGATAATCATTATTCATATTCTGTAGGGGGGGGGGGGTGGGGGGGGGTGGGGGTAGAGGTGGTTTCCTTGTGTAAATTGAGAGAGCTTAGGGGTAATGTGATGTTATAAACTGGTGGTGGAAAGTTAAGCAAATTCAGTGAAAATGAAATGCTTAGTTATTTAAGTGAAATTCTAAAGAGCGGTCTGACAGATGAACTTGTGTCCTGGCAATGACCATAGTGGTTTAGGTAAGTTTCTTGAACATTTACATTACTTGTCACCTGTGTAGAAAGTGAGACAGGCTTTGATAAAATTAAACTAGGTTGTTTGGGTCTAGTATGACAGGCTGAAAACACTTTGGTAATTATGTTATATTAGAATTGGCAAGAGTGTCAAAATATGACAGGGAGATGTATTGCATGACTGTATTATCAGTCATATTATGGAAATAACTGCATAATCATTCCCCATTTTCTTTTATTGTGGACTTTGTCATTGCATGGGCTCATGGTTTTTTGAATGACTTATCCTTGGCCAAGTCATCCCAGATACATTCATCAATTTTTATCAGTACACAAGTATTAGTTTGTTTACATTTGCTTCAGTGTCAAAGGGTTAGGGTAATCATTGTAGCAAGTTGTGAGTGGTCTGATATATTTTATTTCAGGAATGTGAGCATTTAAATTTTTTGTTGCAGGGTTGCATTTTTTCATCTGACATCAGATACCCCAAGCTTGGTATTATTTCTTTTCAATGGTCAGGTTGTAATATAATTAACAGTAAACAAAGAAACTGTATTACCAATAAACCATAGAATCTTCAATTGGGTGTTAATTCTTTTCTTATTTTCATCAATTCCATAAATTACCTCTGAGCCTTATATTTTGAACTTTTTAATTCCTCTACGCAATTACCTAATTAGTTGTTGGGTAGAACTGCACTGCCATGATAGTGATGAGAGGCTTTCTAGGAATCACTCTGAGGATACACTGAAAGCCATTTCTAAGATCTCAGTAGTCAGGATTATTTGAGCATCAATCCAAATGGGACATTGGTTGAAATTTACAACACTACCATTGCTTTATAACAAAACCTCTAAACTTCTGACTTCAGCACTGATTAAAGGATGCAATGTACAATGCAGTGGTTAACACCTGCCACTCATGCTTGCATACCCTGCTCATCACTGAGTTGCAATCCAAATTCTCAAGCACACACACACACACACACACTGTCGCGATACGACAAAGGGGTGAAATTAGAAAGAGATGGAGAAGAAATGTAGTATTTGCGTCATGAGTCGAGCGTGACGTCATTACCTTTCTCGTCTGACGGGTTTTGCATTACATCGACTTCTGCTTGAGAAGAAAGGACGTGCAGTTAGGTGCTCTGATTGGGCATTGCAAGAATGGCCCTAGCACTTATGCTAGTCCCAAGGAAAGCCTTTCCTGGGATGGCATCCGTATAGGAATTGCGAATCCGTCACGACCTGAATGAGGTAGGTAGTGGAAATAATAATCCAGGGATTTTTACTCGTTAGCGCGTGCGTCTAATTGTGCTGTATGAACGCCAAATTCTAACTGGGGAAAACCGTTATAGCATTGGGAAGGGAAATACGTGTAAATTACCTCTTTCTGACAGAGGATTGACTAAGAAAAATGTCTGAAAGTATTTCCGCTATGGTTTCCTTGTGAGATAAGTTAATTATGGGTTCTACTTTGAGTGTAATTGCAAGCAAACGACACTTAACCTTCTGATGCGTTAAATAACGGGGAGGGTCACTTGAATGCGTTGTACACATCGTCTGTTACAGCATAGTGATTAGTGTGTTCGTTTCTTGCAGGTTAAATCGGTCAATATGATCAAAACTCACATTGGACAACCTTCATTTGATTCAACGGTCTTGAATCAATGTTGGTAGAATTCTTGACTGAGGTCTTGAATTAGTGAATCATTGACTCTCGCGAGTTATGATTCAAACCTGAGTCTGTTGAGACGACCAGAGGTGTGAGGTTGCTATGTGCCTCATAGATTCAGAAGGGATCATTAGCGATGGTCGCCTCTCTGTTTTAGACCTAGGACTTGTTTCAGTCTAGCGTCTGTGTGTAAAGGGTATGTTTGCCCTGGAATTAGCGTTCTACGTCAGAAGCTAATGTCCTTTCCTTTCAAGTATCAATTATTCTGCAGGAGTCAGAATATCATTGAACGTCCAGAGTGGACAAGTATTGTGCTCATGTCTGAGAGCAGATACGAAAGGCAGTAGCTGTGTAAGCTATTCACGTATGAGACGCTGCTCTGCTCTCATTACGTGTGTGCGAGTGTGAATCACTGCACAAGAGTATAGCATTGGATGCTAGGAGTAGGACTGTTTGGTGGAGCTGCGTTCAACTTAGTCAAGTTAGTGGACGAATGACGGCGTGCTACGAGGAGGTCAAGCTACAGGAGCGTCTTCGAGAGCCGTCGACCCAGTGGACTGAGATGCCTCTACGTACTCTGATGTGGATCAGCTAGGACCCAGCCGCGTCAACGAGACAGCCTTCTAGAACCAGCAGACCGAGATCTACGTGCGTTGCTGTCGTGTGGAAGCAGTGCACCAGCGTCGAGACCTGTATCGAGATTCGTGTGTGGGTGGACGGGTGCAGTTACTGTCTGGAGAGACTTGGACTCACCGAGAGAGGGTAAGGTGTTTTCTCCTCTAATTATTCCCCGAATCTGCGATGTCTTCGACGTGATTATGACTGTAGTACAAAGCAAGCTGTTGAGCCATCATCGAAGAGAATGGGGACACGTGTGTGGTGAGGGTGAAAGTCATCTTCCGGCCATTTCTCTTTCAGAGTGAGACCACGTGTAGTTTAGTAGAAGACTAACTAAGAGGCCTGAGTGTGTAGGTCGTCTTCCCTGGAGATATATCTCATATTCGATTAGTGCATGCTTGAAGTTATAAGTCCTTGAGAGGACTAGTACTCGTCATAATTGTATCTTTTCATTACCGTGAGGGTAAAGTAGTGCGCAGCTAGACTAGCTGCGTCACTGTTTATTCGTGTGTGACGTGTTGCCCAGTTGTGTACCCTTGTGTTCTGATTGGTTGGTACATCACCACGATTTCATTCATAAGTTATTCCATACCTCGCTTACATGTGGCGTGTTTGGTAGGATACGTTGAACAAGTGCGAAGTTGATGGTACATGTTATTTGTTGATGTTTTGTATCTTGACTTAGCTTAGGGGAAAGCAGCTGCGGGTTGGGATTATTGGCCAAGTTATTTTCCTTGATTAAACTATTATTTATAAAATTTGAACCTGACCCTCAGTGTCCTTTATTTTCATGGTTTGGCCTATATCATCACGACATGTCGTTCTCAAGTCGAAAAGGTGTTTGGTAGCTGAGACTTTGTATGAAATGTCTCCTTGACCAGGGAGGGTAGACCATTCATCCATCATTTATATTCACTTTTAGATAAATCTTAAGATTTATCTCAATTGTGTGTTCCCTAGAGAATAGGGCACACTGGCGAGCCTACCTAAGAGTAAAAGTTATCAAATTCATTCATCCTACCACCCTGCAGGTCGAAGTTAAACCGCCACAATGGCGACGCCTGCCAGGATGTTTATCTAAGTTGTTAATTGAGAATTAACTGCCATTGTGTAGAGTTACCACTCTCCTTCGACTTAGACACTGAGGGTTCACCTGATGTTGTATTCTCACTTGAAATTGTTCTACTTCAATGCTGTGACATGCTACTTGAATTGTCGTTTTGCATAAGGTTGCAGGTTCATGTTTGCATAGTTAGCATTTTTCTCTCGGGAAATGATTCTCTCAGTGAAGCATTGTTTCCCGTATTGCTATTAGTACTCCGCTCGAAGTGTGAGACTGTTTAGCATTCTCTAGTGTATGGAACTTCGTTCTGGGCGTGTAACTGTAAGTAGTGCAGCTATGGCGTCTAACGCTGAACCGAAGAGTGATAGAATAGCGAGATGGCGTTCTCTTGCCATCGAGTTAGGAGTGGAAGCATCTGCTATTCCAGGATTTATAGCTGAGAACATGACTCGTGAAGAAACTGAACTAGCCAGGCTAGAACTAGAGAAACTAGAGATTGAAGAGAGGCTGAAGCGGGAGCATGAGAAGTCTGAGAGAGAACAGAAGAAAGAGCAAGAAAGGCTCGAGAGAGAACAAAAGAGAGAACGAGAGAGAGAACGTGAGAGACGTGAGAAAGAGAGTGAGAGGGAAGAAGAGAGAATGCGAAGCGAGCGAGAGAGACTCGCGAGAGAGAATCTAGCATTCGAAGAAAGAGCTGAGAGGGAGAAAGAGGAGCACGAGCTCCGGAAGCAGCTCTTGCTTCAAGAGGCTGCAAGAAAATCTCAGAGTGAGATTGAGCATACCAGTGCGACTGATGACATGGAAGAGGAGCAGGCGGAGCGAATGTTTCATGTATCCATCCCCTTATTCAATGAGGAAAAGGAAGAGATAGCCACGTGGTTAAAACGTTTCGAGCGCGTCGCTACTCTGGGGAAATGGGACAAAAGAACTTGGGCAATTCGCGTGTCTACTCGACTCACTGGGAAGGCGGCGGAACTTTATAACTCTCTCGATGATAGTACCGCGGAAGACTATGAGGAACTGAAAGCTGCGCTGCTCATGAGGTATCAGTTGACTGCTGAGACGTACCGTCAGAGATTCCGAAGCTGTAGGAAGACGGAAGGTGAAACGTACAAGCAGTACTGTGCGCGCTTGGCAGAGAATCTAGCCAAGTGGCACGAACTCTCCAAAGTGGAGGAGTTGAAGCAGCTGATACTGTTGGAACAGTTCCAACAGACTCTGTCTCCAGAAATGTCAGCATTTGTGAAGGAGAAGAGACCCCAGAAGTTGTCAGAAGCAGGAGATCTAGCTGAGATCTACTATGAAGCTCACGGCGAAGGCCGCAAGAAGTTTTTTCAACCAGGAAAACCGCAAGGCAGAAAGACGGGGAATGGGCACGAGGGAAAAAGGAGAAACTTAGGACAGAAAAATTCCGCGAAGGGAATTCCTAAGGGAGGTATGGGAGTGCGAAGTGACAGGAAGTGTTTCACGTGTGGTTCGCCTAAACACTTAGCTAGGGATTGTACCCATGGGGCTAAGACTGCAGGGGCAGTAGTGAGGGAACCGTCGCAGACTCCGCCGCTAGTCTCCGTTCCAACTCTGTGTGCGCCATGTAGCAAGCAAGACTACAGTCCTTGGTGCCAAGTGGTGGTTGAAGGTGTCACCGTAAAAGGACTACGGGACACAGGGTCGCAAGTGTGCGTGGTGAGACAAGCACTTGTGAAGCGTCACCAGTATACGGGTGAAGAACTGGAAGTTTCAATGGCCGAAACTAACGTAAAGCGACGCTACAAGGTAGCCGCTGTCCATATAGACTGTCCATTCTACTCTGGAGAAGTGGAAGCTGTCATGATGAAGTCGCCAGTCACGGATTTCATTGTAGGGAATCATGCCCGGCTGGGCGATGACAGATGTTTACCTGTCTATGCTTTACCGAGAGTTGTCTCGGTGGTTACTCGTGCGCAGGAAGCTGCGGATAGGAAGAAACGACCTACACTGCTGCGTGTAGCTCAGGCCGGACTGGGAGAAGTAACGCCTGTGCAACTGCGTGCGATGCAGTTAGAGGATTCTTCGCTAGCGCGCTGCCGCGAAGCCGCAAGTGGGAAGAAAGTATGGCCCATGAAGCAAGGAGGACAGATATCCTTCGTGTGGAAGAAGGAGATTTTGTACCGAGAGTTCAAAACCAAAGGCGTGGCCTACACCCAAGTGGTTGTACCTCGTGACCTACGTCAAGGAGTGTTGAAACTAGCTCACGAGACACCCATGAGTGGTCACATGGGAGTCCAGCGTACACGCGAGCGTGTCTGGAAACACTTTTTCTGGCCAGGAATGTGTCCTGACGTACGTAGATTCGTAGAATCCTGTGATCAATGCCAGAGAGTGTCCCCGAAACCTAGGAAGGTGCCATTGGGACGTGTACCCCTCATCGACACACCGTTTGAGCGTGTCGCCATCGATATAGTCGGTCCAATCACGCCTGCATCGGATGCAGGGAACCGATACATTCTTGTCTTTGTGGACTACGCAACTCGATATCCGGAGGCGATTCCACTGAAAACAATCGATGCAGTGACAGTAGCAGAGGCCATGTTTCAAGTGTGGGCAAGAGTAGGAATTCCAGCAGAGATATTGACTGATAGAGGTACTCAATTCATGAGTGATGTGATGAGAGAGGTGGAACGACTGTTAGCAATCAAGGGATTGGCTACCACCCCCTATCATGCACAAGGCAACGGATTGGTAGAGAGGTACAATAGCACTCTCAAAACCATGTTGCGAAAGCTTTCTCAGGAAAGACCGAAACAATGGGATCGGTATATCCCTGCACTACTCTTCGCTTACCGCGAAGTGCAACAGGAAAGCTTGGGCTTTTCTCCGTTCGAACTACTGTATGGTCGAACAGTCAGAGGACCTATGTCTGTGCTCCGAAGTCTGTGGACTGAGGAGGTGACAGATGAACAGGTTAGGACCACATCCGAGTATGTGGTAGACCTTAGAAACAGAATAGAAGAGACATGCAAGTTGGCTCATCAAAAGCTTGCTGTTGCTTCTCAAAGGCAGGCCGCAGTATTCAATCGGAAGACTGTCGTGCGCGTGTTCCGACCCGGTGACAAGGTCTTGCTGCTGCTCCCTCAGAAGCATAACAAGCTGCAACTCTGTTGGCAAGGTCCTTTTGAAATCCTCGAGAGACGAGGAGAAGCCGACTATCGTGTCAGGATGGGTGGGCGTGACCAGCTGTATCACGCCAACCTTCTGAAGCTGTACCGAGATCGCTCAGGTGCAGGTAGTTCAGGCGACCAGACTCCTGCGATCGCCGTAGCTGTGATCGAGGAGGGTGGGAAGATGACACTTCCTGACCGGGAAATACCTCTTCCGTGTTTGGTAGGGGAGGAGACTGCGCGTGACGTCGTGCTAGGCTCGCAGCTAACTGACAGTCAGAGAGGTCAAGTGCTGGCTATCGCGGAGAAGTACAGTAAGGTCTTGACCGACTTGCCTCTCTGCACAGATCTGGCCACCTTTGACATGACTGTCGAGTCAGCGCGGCCAGTCCGCGTCAGGCAGTACCCTCTGCCCTACGCCAAGATGGAGGTGGTAAAGGAGGAAGTGAAGGCTATGCTAGCGCTGGGCGTTATCGAGCCAGCTGCCTCCCCTTACAACGCCCCAGTCGTCCTCGTCAGGAAGAAGGATGACAAGTTCCGATTCTGTGTAGACTATCGTGCGCTCAACGGCGTGACAGTCTTTGACGCAGAACCTCTTCCTGACGTGGAAAGTCTCTTCGCGCGACTGGGCCACGCAAAGTATTTCACAAAGATCGATTTATCCAAGGGATATTGGCAGATTCCAGTCCAGGAAGACGTGCGTCCCATGACTGCGTTCACGACTCCTGCGGGCCAGTTTCAGTTTCGCGTCATGCCGTTTGGGTTGAAGAATGCAGTGGCAGTCTTCTCCCGCATGATGCGAGCTCTGCTGGAGCCGCTGGGGCGTGATGACGTGCATAACTTCATGGATGACATCCTCATTGCGACTGAGACCTGGTCAGAACACTTGGAGGCTTTGGAGGCCGTGTTGAACCGTCTCAGGCAGGCTAATCTGTCTGCCCGCCCTACAAAGTGCTGCGTAGGCTTCCAGGAGCTGGGATTCCTGGGACACGTAGTGAGGAAGGGAGAAATCCTGCCTGAGGACGACAAGATACAGAAGGTGGAGGAGGCACCGGTGCCCAAAACTAAGAAGCAAGTCCGTGCTTTCTTAGGGTTGGCGGGATACTATCGCAAGTTTATCCCCAACTTTTCGGCCATCGCCCTCCCACTTTCAAACCTCACCAAGAAAAGCGCTCCTAACACTGTAGAGTGGAACACTGCATGCGAGACTGCGTTCCGCGCACTGAAGGCGCGGCTCACTGCGAGGCCAGTTTTGCAGTTGCCGGACCTGTCGGCGCCGTTCACACTGCGTACAGATGCATCTGACACTGGACTTGGAGCCGTTCTCTTACAAGAGAGAAGTGGGTTGCTTCACCCCGTGGCGTATGCCAGCCGCAAACTCACGGATGCTGAAAGTCGATACTCCACGATTGAGCGTGAGTGTCTAGCTGTAGTATGGGCTACACACAAGTTCCAGCCTTATTTGTATGGTCGTGCGTTTGACCTGGAAACGGATCATCAACCGTTGCGGTACCTGCAAACCGCAAAGGTCGCAAACAGTAGACTCATGCGCTGGAGTCTGCTGCTCCAGGTGTACAACTTCACTATAAGAGTGATACCCGGAAAACAGAACGTGGGTGCTGACTATCTGAGTCGGGCTTGCATGGCTGAGGATCACTAGATGTTTTAGGAGATGTTTAGGTGTAGACGGTGTCTATGCTTAAGTTGGGAGGACTTGTCGCGATACGACAAGGGGGTGAAATTAGAAAGAGATGGAGAAGAAATGTATTATTTGCGTCATGAGTCGAGCGTGACGTCATTACCTTTCTCGTCTGACGGGTTTTGCATTACATCGACTTCTGCTTGAGAAGAAAGGACGTGCAGTTAGGTGCTCTGATTGGGCATTGCAAGAATGGCCCTAGCACTTATGCTAGTCCCAAGGAAAGCCTTTCCTGGGATGGCATCCGTATAGGAATTGCGAATCCGTCACGACCTGAATGAGGTAGGTAGTGGAAATAATAATCCAGGGATTTTTACTCGTTAGCGCGTGCGTCTAATTGTGCTGTATGAACGCCAAATTCTAACTGGGGAAAACCGTTATAGCATTGGGAAGGGAAATACGTGTAAATTACCTCTTTCTGACAGAGGATTGACTAAGAAAAGAAATGTCTGAAAGTATTTCCGCTATGGTTTCCTTGTGAGATAAGTTAATTATGGGTTCTACTTTGAGTGTAATTGCAAGCAAACGACACTTAACCTTCTGATGCGTTAAATAACGGGGAGGGTCACTTGAATGCGTTGTACACATCGTCTGTTACAGCATAGTGATTAGTGTGTTCGTTTCTTGCAGGTTAAATCGGTCAATGTGATCAAAACTCACATTGGACAACCTTCATTTGATTCAACGGTCTTGAATCAATGTTGATAGAATTCTTGACTGAGGTCTTGAATTAGTGAATCATTGAACTCTCGCGAGTTATGATTCAAACCTGAGTCTGTTGAGACGACTCTAGGTGTGAGGTTGCTATGTGCCTCATAGATTCAGAAGGGATCATTAGCGATGGTCGCCTCTCTGTTTTAGACCTAGGACTTGTTTCAGTCTAGCGTCTGTGTGTAAAGGGTATGTTTGCCCTGGAATTAGCGTTCTACGTCAGAAGCTAATGTCCTTTCCTTTCAAGGTATCAATTATTCTGCAGGAGTCAGAATATCATTGAACGTCCAGAGTGGACAAGTATTGTGCTCATGTCTGAGAGCAGATACGAAAGGCAGTAGCTGTGTAAGCTATTCACGTATGAGACGCTGCTCTGCTCTCATTACGTGTGTGCGAGTGTGAATCACTGCACAAGAGTATAGCATTGGATGCTAGGAGTAGGACTGTTTGGTGGAGCTGCGTTCAACTTAGTGGACGAATGACGGCGTGCTACGAGGAGGTCAAGCTACAGGAGCGTCTTCGAGAGCCGTCGACCCAGTGGACTGAGATGCCTCTACGTACTCTGATGTGGATCAGCTAGGACCCAGCCGCGTCAACGAGACAGCCTTCTAGAACCAGCAGACCGAGATCTACGTGCGTTGCTGTCGTGTGGAAGCAGTGCACCAGCGTCGAGACCTGTATCGAGATTCGTGTGTGGGTGGACGGGTGCAGTTACTGTCTGGAGAGACTTGGACTCACCGAGAGAGGGTAAGGTGTTTTCTCCTCTAATTATTCCCCGAATCTGCGATGTCTTCGACGTGATTATGACTGTAGTACAAAGCAAGCTGTTGAGCCATCATCGAAGAGAATGGGGACACGTGTGTGGTGAGGGTGAAAGTCATCTTCCGGCCATTTCTCTTTCAGAGTGAGACCACGTGTAGTTTAGTAGAGGACTAACTAAGAGGCCTGAGTGTGTAGGTCGTCTTCCCTGGAGATATATCTCATATTCGATTAGTGCATGCTTGAAGTTATAAGTCCTTGAGAGGACTAGTACTCGTCATAATTGTATCTTTTCATTACCGTGAGGGTAAAGTAGTGCGCAGCTAGACTAGCTGCGTCACTGTTTATTCGTGTGTGACGTGTTGCCCAGTTGTGTACCCTTGTGTTCTGATTGGTTGGTACATCACCACGATTTCATTCATAAGTTATTCCATACCTCGCTTACATGTGGCGTGTTTTGGTAGGATACGTTGAACAAGTGCGAAGTTGATGGTACATGTTATTTGTTGATGTTTTGTATCTAGACTTAGCTTAGGGGAAAGCAGCTGCGGGTTGGGATTATTGGCCAAGTTATTTTCCTTGATTAAACTATTATTTATAAAATTTGAACCTGACCCTCAGTGTCCTTTATTTTCATGGTTTGGCCTATATCATCACGACATGTCGTTCTCAAGTCGAAAAGGTGTTTGGTAGCTGAGACTTTGTATGAAATGTCTCCTTGACCAGGGAGGGTAGACCATTCATCCATCATTTATATTCACTTTTAGATAAATCTCAAGATTTATCTCAATTGTGTGTTCCCTAGAGAATAGGGCACACTGGCGAGCCTACCTAAGAGTAAAAGTTATCAAATTCATTCATCCTACCACCCTGCAGTTCGAGTGTTAATCCGCCACACACACACACATCCAGTCATGCATACACTAACATAAAAACAAATACATGTACAATACATACAAACACATAACCAGTGTAAGTAACAGCTCTGGCCTGGAAAGTTGCTAGAAATAGCCAAAGTTCCCAAATAGCTGCTCACCTTAGCTATCCTCTTGGCAACCTTGACCTTTTCTTTCTTGTCCTTAGCATAGGGGTCCTTCTTGCTGCCGTCCTTGTTGAGGTCAGAGTCTGAGTTGTTCAGACCAGAGTTTGCTGCATTTGAGCCATCACCCTGATTCTGGGAGGGGGCAGGCAAGTACGAAGATTTCTCTGCATCCCAGTACATGTACTGCTGGCTCTGGGCATTGTAGTAGTACTGCAAGGGAGAATAAAGAAATGCACTATAAGTTCTCAGATTCATACAAGCCCACTGCAGGGGTACAGCTACAACTGGGCAGGAGAAAGTTCAACACCGTATGAAAACCTTGTGACAGCATTTTGAGGGTAGCAAGGAAGCTCAGTTTCAACCCACAGTGGCATATTGCAGTCACAGCAGAAATTACTGCCTTTCTGCCTGCACTAAAAGGAAAAGATGGCTGGCTGGCTGGCTGATTGGATGCAGTTTTACGGCCTATCAGCCTTTGTAGGCTATGTGAAGCCATTAAGCATGAAAATCACTACAAGAGTTCCAAGTAAGCGCAATGCAAGACATGATGTCGCTATTTATTCGCCACTATGAGAAAAGGGAAAAGCACAGCAATGAAATGGAGAAAACTGAGCAAGTCACCTTTCTCCCCTTGAAGAAAGTATGATTGCTACAGCACTGCTTGAGGCCAACCACATTAATGCTCAGCTTCCAATAAATGCATTGCAACAGATGACAGATCAAAGGGGAAATAAAAAACTTTTAACATATAAAACAAAACAACTACAATCTCTGACCATTAGATGAGAAAAACATTTTCAAACAGAATTGTCACAGAAACACATGCTTTCCTCTTTCCCCATACCACCCCTTGCTGACCAATGCTAGCTCTCCACAGGTGGCTTTCTCAGAAGCAATCCTAACATGTCATATGCAATCCTCTCGTAGGATCAAAGTCCTTTGAAAAGATCATTTTTAACAAGAAGGGCAAAGCCCATACGACTCACATGCTTGACCTTGACATGACCTTGACCTTTACACGACCTTGACCTTCAGGTGACCTTCAAGGTCAAGGTCAAACAACTAAACCTAGCAATGACATCATACACTAACTGCTTTACACATTTTTCCTACCAAAATACATGTGACCTTGACCCAAGGCCAAGGTCATCCAAGGTCATGCAACACCAAGCTGTTAATTCAAGACATAGGAAGCACATTGGTGCTTATTGGCACTTTCTACCATGAGATATGGTCACTTTTAGTGGTTCACTACCCCATTTTGGTCACATTTCATAAGGGTCAAAGTGACCTTGACCTTGATGATATGCGACCAAATGTGTCTCATGATGAAAGTATAACATGTGTACTACAATGTTATGAAGTTTGGAAGAGTTATCTTCCATAGTTCAGGGTCAAGGTCACTTCAAAATATGTATACAATCCAACTTTAAAGAGCTCCTGTGACCTTGACCTTGAAGCAAGGTCACTCAAACTGGTATCAAAAGATAGGGATTACTTAGACCTATACACCATTTATAGGTCAGGTATCCAATCTCAAAAACTTCAGAGAAAATTGGGAAAATGTGAAAAATGGCTGTTTTTTAGACAACATTTACAACCCCTGCGACCTTGACCTTGAAGCAAGGTCAAGTCACTGTGTATGTTTTTTGACGCCTTGTCATCATACACCATCATGCCAAATTGGGTGTTGATAGACTTAATAGTCTCAGAGAAAAATCCAACGTTAAAGTTTTTCACGGACGCCCGGACGGACGACACGGGTGAGTACATAGACTCACTTGTGCTTCGCATGTGAGTCAAAAATGTTCAGAGACGAGTGCTCACAATGAGCATCTGCATGGTCAGGTTTAATAGGGAGAAAAAGTTTCAGCTTTGCAAGTAATCACTGTAAGCACTCATCTCAAAACATGTATCAAATACCTTTCCAAAGGAAACAAGCCTCTGGTTCATGTGGGATGTGTTAGCATTGCTTCTGAGAAACCTGCCCGAGTTGCCCTACTTGAACTCATCATTCCAAATTTAGCAACCAGGCAGGGAACAGGCGGCAGGCAACCCAAAGGGTGTTATTTGATCTCTGAATTTAGAACAACTCAGAGAAGGGAAAGTTGAGAGGGAGCAGCTGAAAGCTAGGGTGATAAGGGAATGGCAGAGAGGGGCAGCTGAAAGCTAGGGTGATAAGGGAATGGCAGAGAGGGGCAGCTGAAAGCTAGGGTGATAAGGGAATGGCAGAGAGGGAGCAGCTGAAAGCTATGGTGATAAGGGAATGGCAGAGAGGGAGCAGCTGAAAGCTAGGGTGATAAGGGAATGGCAGAGAGGGAGCAGCTGAAAGCTAGGGTGATAAGGGAATGGCAGAGAGGGAGCAGCTGAAAGCTAGGGTGATAAGGGAATGGCAGAGAGGGAGCAGCTGAAAGCTATGGTGATAAGGGAATGGCAGAGAGGGAGCAGCTGAAAGCTAGGGTGATAAGGGA
This sequence comes from Theodoxus fluviatilis, assembly GCA_034096865.1. Classification (NCBI taxonomy): domain Eukaryota; kingdom Metazoa; phylum Mollusca; class Gastropoda; order Cycloneritida; family Neritidae; genus Theodoxus; species Theodoxus fluviatilis. Next base: position 215,668 of record JAWQFJ010002780.1, read on the forward strand.
ATGGCAGAGAGGGGCAGCTGAAAGCTAGGGTGATAAGGGAATGGCAGAGAGGGAGCAGCTGAAAGCTAGGGTGATAAGGGAATGGCAGAGAGGGAGCAGCTGAAAGCTATGGTGATAAGGGAATGGCAGAGAGGGAGCAGCTGAAAGCTAGGGTGATAAGGGAATGGCAGAGAGGGGCAGCTGAAAGCTAGGGTGATAAGGGAATGGCAGAGAGGGGCAGCTGAAAGCTAGGGTGATAAGGGAATGGCAGAGAGGGAGCAGCTGAAAGCTAGGGTGATAAGGGAATGGCAGAGAGGGAGCAGCTGAAAGCTAGGGTGACAAGGGAATGGCAGAGAGGGGCAGCTGAAAGCTAGGGTGATAAGGGAATGGCAGAGAGGGAGCAGCTGAAAGCTAGGGTGATAAGGGAATGGCAGAGAGGGGCAGCTGAAAGCTAGGGTGATAAGGGAATGGCAGAGAGGGAGCAGCTGAAAGCTAGGGTGATAAGGGAATGGCAGAGAGGGAGCAGCTGAAAGCTAGGGTGATAAGGGAATGGCAGAGAGGGGCAGCTGAAAGCTAGGGTGATAAGGGAAAGTTGAGAGGGAGCAGCTGAAAGCTAGGGTGATAAGGGAATGGCAGAGAGGGGCAGCTGAAAGCTAGGGTGATAAGGGAATGGCAGAGAGGGGCAGCTGAAAGCTAGGGTGATAAGGGAATGGCAGAGAGGGAGCAGCTGAAAGCTAGGGTGATAAGGGAATGGCAGAGAGGGGCAGAGAAAGGCAGCATAGGCCATTACGCAATATCCAATTCAAATTGACACAAAATCTCTCAGCTTGGATCAATTATGCTCCCATGAGAATGCAGCATCAGCACAATGTTTATGAACTGATTTCCTTTTTCCATGATCTTTTTCAAAGAGACTCTGTCTGGACAGGCCATACCTGTGAGTTGGCATCATAGTAAAGGCCAGTCAAAGGGTCGTAGTAGTAACCAGAAGATTCATCATACTGGTATGTGGAGACATCAGGTGGTGCTGTAAACAAACATCGAACCTGGGGACTTCATTCATTTCAAAGCCCCATTGGAGGATTAAGTACAACAAGAATGAGACTACAACTAACTTGTTCTTATTAGCTCTCTCTAACTTCAGCAAGATGCAGTGTCAAATGATACAGACAATGAGATCTTCATGTCAAGGCTAGAGACTGCATGTTGTCTGTGGTACACACTTTTGCTCAAGAAAGAAAACAGATGAGAAGTGGAATCAGAACACCCACATCCACTATTGAGATGGCTGGCTATACCTATGGAAGTACTCTTTATCTGCATAACATGCCATCATGCCAAAAATGCAAATTTATAGCATGATAGAATGAAGAATTCACCAATGCTTTTCAAGTTACAATCCATCACAACTTCTTTCTGGCACATTGTCTACTTATCATAGATGTCAAACATTTTGCTTGATCACTTAAATAATATTTATTTAAAAATACAACTATGTGTCAAGCAAATAAAATACAAACATTTCCTCAAATATTTTCAGGCCTAGCTTATAATTAAAGGGGGAAAAGAACCCAAGCCCTATGCCACCTTAGTGGACATTTTGAGTACTCCCACTGGATCAAATAACAAGAAATTTTGTTTATAAATCATCAAGATATTCTAATTTCCACTCAGTACTATCCCTTGCCAGTCAGTTCAGTGGAACATCTTTGCTACTGTCTAAATCTAAGTGGTGTGTATATTATGTAGAGGAATACGGTATGTATGGCATTTAGGATACTCAGTGGTGAATGCAGAAAGCTGAAGTGGTACGGTCACGTGTCAAGAGGCAGTGGGCTGGCCAAGACCATCCTGCAAGGTACCGTACCAGGTGGGAGAAGGAGAGGCAGGCAGAGAAAGAGGTGGGAAGACAACATCAAAGAGTGGACAGGCTTGACCTTTGCTGACACAGCGAGCCACAGAGGAAAGAGATCGATGGAGGAAGATTGTCCGAAAGTCATCAGTGGTGCCTCAACAACCCATCTCAGGGTTAAGAGACTGAACTGAACTGAACTGAGTGGTGCATATCTTATATAGGGTATGGTACATACGGTATTAGGGGTACTCAGTGTTGTTTTATGCAGGGGACTACGGTACGTATGGTATTTGGGGTACTCTGGTGTGTGTGTTATGTAGGGGATTATGGTACCTACAGTATTTGGGGTACTAAGTGGTGTGTATGTTATGTAGGGGACTACGGTACATACGGTATTAGGGGTACTCAGTGGTGTGTATGTTATGTAGGGGACTACAGTACATACGGTATTAGGGGTACTAAGTGGTGTGTATGTTATGTAGGGGACTACAGTACATACGGTATTTGGGGTACTCAGTGGTGTGTATGTTATGTAGGGGATTATGGTACATACGGTATTTGGGGTACTCAGTGGTGCATGTTATGTAGGGGGTTATGGTACATACGGTATTTGGGGTACTCAGTGGTGCATGTTATGTAGGGGACTACGGTACCTACGGTATTTGGGGTACTCAGTGGTGCATGTTATGTAGGGGACTACAGTACATACGGTATTTGGGGTACTCAGTGGTGCATGTTATGTAGGGGACTACGGTACATACTGTATTTGGGGTACTCAGTGGTGTGTATGTTCTGTAGGGGACTACGGTACATACAGTATTTGGGGTACTCAGTGGTGTGTATGTTCTGTAGGGGACTACGGTACATACAGTATTTGGGGTACTCAGTGGTGTGTATGTTCTGTAGGGGACTACGGTACATACAGTATTTGGGGTACTCAGTGGTGTGTATGTTCTGTAGGGGACTACGGTACCTACGGTATTTGGGGTACTCAGTGGTGTGTATGTTATGTAGGGGACTACGGTACATACGGTATTTGGGGTACTCAGTGGTGTGTATGTTCTGTAGGGGACTACGGTACGTACAGTATTTGGGGTACTCAGTGGTGTGTGTGTTCTGTGGGGGTCTACGATACGTACGGTATTTGGGGTACTCAGTGGTGCATGTTATGTAGGGGACTATGGTACATACGGTATTAGGGGTACTCAGTGGTGCATGTTATGTAGGGGACTACGGTACATACGGTATTAGGGGTACTCAGTGGTGCATGTTATGTAGGGGACTACGGTACAAACGGTATTTGGGGTACTCAGTGGTGTATGTTATGTAGGGGACTACGGTACATATGGTATTAGGGGTACTCAGTGGTGTGCATGTTATGTAGGGGACTATGGTACATACGGTATTAGGGGTACTCAGTGGGTGCATGTTCTGTAGGGGACTATGGTACATACGGTATTAGGGGTACTCAGTGGTGTGTATGTTATGTAGGGGACTACGGTACATACGGTATTAGGGGTACTCAGTGGTGTATGTTATGTAGGGGACTACAGTACATACGGTATTTGGGGTACTCAGTGGTGTGTATGTTATGTAGGGGACTACGGTACATACGGTATTTGGGGTACTCAGTGGTGTGTATGTTATGTAGGGGACTATGGTACATACGGTATTTGGGGTACTCAGTGGTGCATGTTATGTAGGGGACTACGGTACATACGGTATTTGGGGTACTCAGTGGTGCATGTTATGTAGGGGACTACGGTACATACGGTATTTGGGGTACTCAGTGGTGCATGTTCTGTAGGGGACTACGGTACATACGGTATTTGGGGTACTCAGTGGTGCATGTTATGTAGGGGACTACGGTACATACGGTATTTGGGGTACTCAGTGGTGTGTATGTTCTGTAGGGGACTACGGTACATACAGTATTTGGGGTACTCAGTGGTGTGTATGTTCTGTAGGGGACTACGGTACATACAGTATTTGGGGTACTCAGTGGTGTGTATGTTCTGTAGGGGACTACGGTACCTACGGTATTTGGGGTACTCAGTGGTGTGTATGTTATGTAGGGGACTACAGTACCTACGGTATTTGGGGTACTCAGTGGTGTGTATGTTCTGTAGGGGACTACGGTACCTACAGTATTTGGGGTACTCAGTGGTGTGTGTTCTGTGGGGGTCTACGATACGTACGGTATTTGGGGTACTCTGTGGTGCCATCCGTTGAGGCTGTAGAAGAGGCAGGCTGGGAGGATGACTTTTCCTCAGTAGAGTGTCGCCTGGATTCCGACAACTGAAACAAAGCAACAACAAAAACATTTACTTGGCATAGCATTTCTTCAGCCACTCAAACCCTATTACTAACAAATAACCATCAACACTCTAATCAAATGAAGAAAGTATGGGATCACACAGATCCAACCAAGGAAACCAGCAAGAACCAAATCTTCCCTCAGACTATAATTGGGCCTATTTTTACAGAGGTTATGGACAATTGGTACGGTTTGACATGACCGAGAAGAAGTGTGACATCACCAGACCTGTGCACCCTCCATTGAAATAATCGTAAGACAAGAAGATAAAAATCGTAAGATTTTTGGAAAAATCGTAAGATTTAAACGACTCGCCCGTGAACGGCGCAATTACTGAATTAGCGGGTCATCAGCTGTTCGCATCCAACCCTCACTGTCATCCTCTCCCACCTCTCGATCACTCGCAGCTTGAGAGGTCGGCATTCTTGAGCTAATTACAGCTTGCCTGATCACTTCATCTAAAGTTTCCTCATCATCTTCATCTTCGGCAGCTGAAGGATTAAAATCCTCAAACAGATTTTGCGATCGCGACATGTTGCCTCGAGCGTCCACAGGATAGCCCATAATTTCTACTGTACCGCACATAAAATCGCCCTGATTTTTGATTGGCCAAGCTGAAGACTGTAGAGAAACCTCTTCTGCATGAACTGGAGTCAGTAAACGTAGAGTTATATGATAGGCTTGTACTTTGGCCGCGCTTGCCACAGGCGGACCACGAAGGCGAGCGCGGCAATTGCCGAAACTGGCCGAAATTGTACAGAAAAAAGTAATGCCGGTCCGTAGAGTGAAAAATCAGAAGATTTTTCATGCCAGGCGAAAATCGTAAAAATTACGATTTTATCGTTCATGCCAGGCGAAAATCGTAAAAACTACGATTTTATCGTACAAGTGCACAGGTCTGCATCACAGACAGACTAAAGGATTGTTAGTGGGTTTCCTTCTTTTATGCAAGACAAAGTCTGGTGGCATGGAAAAAAGTCTGGTGGCATGGAAAAAAGCTTGGTGAGTGTGGTGGTGGGACCAGGATGAAGAGGTGAACACTACACACACACACACACACAAACAATTTACACACACACACACACACACATTTACATACATACACCCACACATTTACACATATGTATATACACATACACACATGTATATATATACACACACACATACATATACACACACCATACACATATACCTGCTTCTGGTACTGCTTGGCAGCTTGGGCCTGCTGGATGGCTGCCTGAGCAACGGCAGCAGCAGCATTGGTGGTATCTGCAAGCATACATAAATCACAATATTAGGGCATTTCTCTACAGACATCCTAATCCATCAACCCTGATCCTTTTCATCCTTCTCCTCTCAAATAAGGTTGAGACATTGCAGGCAGCAGTCATTACAAGCAACTACATGACAGCATCACTGCTACCATTCACAGTAGACGTGGGCACAACAGCAAGTGTCACTACAGTTGCTAAAAATAAATGAGGCAAGCATGAGACGTAAAGTGCCCACTACTACCATTCCAGCCCCCCCCCCCCCCAAAGCTGTGCAAAATAAGGAAATGTAGACCCTATTATACATATTCTGTAGAAGCACATATTTTGACACTGATAAAACATGTTAAAAATCAGATCGGGGGAATAAAGGTAAAGGTCTCATGACAGAATAGAAATTGAGCATGTCCAAGATAAACAAGAAGGGCAAAGCCCATACAACTCACATGCTTGACCTTGACCTTGACATTCAGTGACCTTCAAGGTCAAGGTCAAACAACTAAACCTAGCAATGACATCATACACTAAGAAATGATTTACACATTTTTTCCTACCAAAATACATGTGACCTTGACCCAAGGTCAAGGTCATCCAAGGTCATGCAACACAAAGCTGTTAATTCAAGACATAGGAAGCACAATGGTGCTTATTGGCACTTTCTACCATGAGATATGGTCACTTTTAGTGGTTCACTACCACATTTTGGTCACATTTCATAAGGGTCAAAGTGACCTTGACCTTGATAATATGTGACCAAATGTGTCTCATGATGAAAGTATAACATGTGCCCCACATTATTATTAAGTTTGAAACAGTTATCTGCCATAGTTCAGGGTCAAGGTCACTTCAAAATATGTATACAATCCAACTTTGAAGAGCTCCTGTGACCTTGAAGCAAGGTCAACCAAACTGGTATCAATAGATAGGGCTTGCTTTGACCTATATACCACTTGTAGCTAAGGTCGCCATTCTCAATAACGTGGGAGAAAATTGGGAAAATGTGAAAAATGACTGTTTTTGAGACCACATTTATGGCTCCTGTGACCTTGACCTTGAAGCAAGGTCAAGTCACTATGTATTTTTTTTTAGGCCTTGTCATCATACACCATCATGCCACATTGATAGACTTAATAGTCTCCGAGAAAAATCCAACGTTTAAGTTTTTTACGCCCGGACGGACGGACGGACGGACGACACGGTTGAGTACATAGACTCACTTTTGCTTCGCATGTGAGTCAATTATCTGATCAATCACAAAAACTTTGCTCTTTAGAGGGCCATGCAGTAAAGAGTCTCATGGTGAAAGTTCTACTGCAACACTGGAATGAAGGGGCAGGCAGAGAGGAACAGGGGACAGATGAAAGATGAATTAATAAATGAAGGGACAAGGGAGTATGGGTGTGGAGAGAGAGAGAGAGAGAGAGAGAGAGAGAGAGAGAGAGAGAGAGACGGACAGACACACTGCGAAGGGCAGGCAGGCAGACAGATAGACAGACAGAAAATGACAGACAGGAAGACAGAAGGACAAAGAATACAGCATCTTACTCTGTTTTTCTGTAGAGGAGGAGGTGGTCGCAGTGCTGGCACTGTAATATTGACTGTAGTCATAGCCCTGGCCTTCTCCGTAGAACGAGCCTCCTTGGTAATAGGCATCATAGCCCTGTCCATAGTCACCCTGGCCATAGTAGTTCCCAAAGAAGTCTCCCTGTAACATACACACACTTGCATGTACATGTGTTTCTCAGTCTACAAAACAGCCCTTGCCTTCAGCAGCGTTAGTAATGAGCACAAGCCTGCTCCACACTTTTTTGTCCACCAACTGCTTCTGACCAAAAAACTTATGGGAATTCACTCAGTCAGATGGCGATCAAGATAGGCTGTGCACGAGCCTTAAAAAAATTATTCTGTTATGAATACAAACTTTTTTTTGTCTTTCTTTTCTAGGAGGCTCCACCTGGCTGAGCTACTGCAGCTCAAGTTCCACAGCCAGCCGTTCCAGCAAATTTGGGGACCACTGAGCTGCTCTGGCCATATGCTGCACTCATGTGTTGTCCATCTGTCACCGACTATAAAAGCAGACATCTGCTCATGGGCAAACAGGAAGATTCATAAATCAGTTCCTGATTTTGCCAGCACTGAAAGCTTGGTGTGAAAGTCCAGTGCTGTTCTGTCATTTTGTTAGAGGGGAGTTGTAAAATGGCTGTCATGACAGCAGCAAATTGCAGCCCGAGAGCTGCATGTGAGGTACAGCATCCCACACAGAATTGGTCCAGCTAAATAGTATTCACTGTAGTACATTTGCAGTGACAATTTGAATAAGTAGAAACATGTGACAGTTTGACAAAAAATGAAGTCACTTACTTGCTGAGAGTAGAAGTTGTTGATTTGTGTCATTCTGAAACAAAATCAACAGAAAAATACAACTTATACCATTAAGCCACTTAATTTAAAATGTTTGAATTGAACGACTGCATGCAATTCTTCTCACTAAAGCAGCATACATCTTGTCTGGAATGAGTCAGCAGAGCATCTTATTCATTGACAGAATTAGTACAACAGCAAGAACCAGCCAGCGTGTGCAGTTCTCCCTTCCTGACAATCTCAGGCAGTTTCCTTGAGAGCCAACCCAGAAGAAAAGATCCAACTTTAAATGCTCTTCATAGAGTGAAGCTACCCTATTTTTCATTAACAATTTCTCTCTACCAGACAGGTTTCCAACACTGATACTGTACTGCTGAACACATGCAGCTCAGAGAAGAAAAAGTGAAAGTCAATCATTTACCTCAAGTATGAAATGCTTTCCACTGTTGACCTAATAGCCCCTTCAGTGCCTTGGGACAAGATCAGCTTGTTCTCTTGACACATCAGATTAAAATTTACTCCCAAAAGTTGCAAGACCACATGTTGTACTCAAGCAATGTCTATAGATCTAGTCCCATGGCACTGAAGGGGTAACACACAAGGCTACTCACACTGTGTTAAAAGTGTTCCTGGCATAGGAAACTAGGATCTGTTTCCCATCTACCTCCAGGGGTGGATTCAGTGAAGTCAGGAATTCCAGCAACTGTGTTCCCTCAGCCACAGAGTTCAGCTCTGCAAAAGCATAGCCCCTGGAGGTGTTGGTGAGCTGGTCTCGGATGACTCGAACATTCTTGATGGCAATTGAGGTGTGCTGCCCTATTGCCTGGCACAGGGTCTCCTCTGTAGTTAGTGCATCCAGCCCTCTGAATATCAGTGCTGTGGACAGCAAGAAAATCCAAGTGTGCATGTTAAGTATGACAAAGAAAACAGACATCAATTTATGGGGGAAGTGAAAAATTTGGAGGGGGAAAATTAAAGAGAACAAGAAGGGCAAAGCCCATACAACTCACATGCTTGACCTTGACCTTTACATGACCTTGACCTTCAGGTGGCCTTCAAGGTCAAACAACTAAACCTAGCAATGACATCATACACTAAGAACTGCTTTAAACATTTTCCCTACCAAAATACATGTGACCTTGACCCAAGGTCAAGGTCATCCAAGGTCATGCAACACAAAGCTTCAAGACATAGGAAGCACAATGGTGCTTATTGGCACTTTCTACCATGAGATATGGTCACTTTTAGTGGTTCACTACCCCATTTTGGTCACATTTCATAAGGGTAAAAGTGACCTTAACGATATGTGACCAAATGTGTCTCATGATGAAAGTATAACATGTGTACTACAATGTTATGAAGTTTGAAAGAGTTATCTTCCATAGTTCAGGGTCAAGGTCACTTCAAAATATGTATACAATCCAACTTTAAAGAGCTCCTGCGACCTTGACCTTGAAGCAAGGTCAAGTCACTGTGTATGTTTTTTGACGCCTTGTCATCTTACACCATCATGCCAAATTGGGTGTTGATAGACTTAATAGTCTCCGAGAAAAATCCAACGTTAAAGTTTGTTACGGACAACACCACGCCCGGACGCACGAAACGGGTGAGTACATAGACTCACTTTTGCTTTGCATGTGAGTCAAAAATGTATAAATGTGTACACATGAAGCTATGAGAGTAAGTAAACAATGCAAAGACTTACGATCTAAATCTACAGTCCCACATTAACATTCTTCACCATCTTGTCTCACATTCAAAGAACTGCTGCCTGGGTCACTGCATGACAGGCCCTGGGTGACACGAAGAGATGAGTACTTACTGTTGCAAGGGTTGGTGCCAACTTGGTCAAAGCCATCCCCATCCTTTGTCCGCTCAGACTCTGCAACACACAAGCCAAAACAGTCACATGGATCCCGTGCGACTCAGGCACTCTCAAACCCTTGCACCCAGGAGTGGCGCTGGGATCCGACTCCAGAAGTCTTTCACCAGCCTTGCAGAGAATGTGACCAGCCGAGCAACTCCTCTTGTGATGATAATATTTATCTTATCTTCAGTCAATTACAATGATTCTCAATTAATCAGACACTGCAGAGATACTCTCCCTGACACCTCACACATGAAAGCCCCACTTTTTAATTCATTGGTTATTATTTATCACATCTATGCATTTATTTATCACACTGGATGCATGTATGAAGCTTCTACATTGATGGAAAGACAGCACTCCTGAGCAAAGCATGAAAGCCTGGCTACACCATGCAGTACCATACCTTCTCTGGACAGGTTGCATTTGAAACAGAAGTCCCTTCTTCTGAAGTTGTGTACATTGCACTGTTTGAGGGAGAAAGATACACAGATATGTAAGGCTCATCTACAGATTTACACAGATATACATGTCTTATCTCTCCAAAGCCCAGACCTGAAGTCACACTGAAAAAAAAAAGAATGCACTATCTCCAACATCCAGCACTTCGCACCAATAGAAGGCAGCACACCAGCACATAGGGTCAACAAAAAAATACACAGAGCACTCTAGATCTCTCTGACATCACCTTTGCTTTCTAACTTCTGACTCAAGCTACTACTATCTCGGCTTCACTGTTTTGCCTTCATTTTTCTCTCTCCAGCTTTCTCCTATACGGAATCCACCCTGTCCATCCCTAGATGCTCCAGTTCTTGAATACAACTAGTCTAAAAAAATAATTTCTTCTCGAAGCCTCTTATTATGTCAAACTGACACCCTACTTTTAGGCATACAATAATAGCTTTGGGCGAATAGACGAAGTCCGCCAGATTCTTTACATGAAAAGCATAACAAATCATTTTTGTCACTTAGATTCCTCTCCAGGGGTCCACAACTTATGACATACGAAAATGTAATTTTTAGCAGCATACATCACGCATTATTAATCATTCTTCAGTTCTCCTTTTGTAACAATCCATCAACTTGAAATCCAAATTATGGACAGAATACCTTCATGATAGCATTTTAAAATTTCACAGAATCAAAATGTAAAACAAAGTCAACACTCTCACAATTGCTTATTTTCTGACAGCTATGAGCACTATTGTCATTTCCTGTTGAAAGCCTGCACTACTCATCCATTTATGAGACACGCAACACCAAGGTCATCCGGCATTTCAACTCAAAATCAAGCTCACAGCTGCATTTTCTGCTCATACAGCCATGCTTTCCTCAGCACACTGCTAGTCCAGCCACCAAACATCCACCACAGGCATCCATGCTGGGATGAGGCTCACCTTGCTGCACACCCAGTCCATCTTGGTCTGCTGGCTCTTCTCAGGGCCCACGCGCGGTGTGCTGTAGTGCAGTGTGATGTTGTGTTGGTTCAGGAACTGCATCTTCCCCTGTGGACAACAAGGAGGCATGCTTAACATCCGGCCTGCAGGTGGCAAGGAACAACCAACCCCCAGTGGGGACCCATAGACATCTGCCGAAGTGGCTGCTCTTCCTTCCTCTCCATTGGGGCCTCAGCTGGCCCTGCTGATTTTCTCCCGAGACAACAGGCAAATCTCCCCCTTGGCCCAACAGAGGTCCCGCCCTTTCAGGCGCTAGGCACAGTGGTAAATGGTACAGGGTCTAGGTCCAGTCAGTACATGTCTATGACCAATACTCCAAACTCTGTGACTCCTCAAGCCCTCCTCCCATCCCCCCCTATCAATTTGCCCTCCAAGCCCTACATGTCTCCGTCAAAGTGGGAAAATGAAGCAAAAGTGGCAAGTGATCACACAACTCACAGCTCTTCCACTCCATTAGCGCATTCATCCCACTAGAGTTTAAATCTGGCCTTGACTGTACATATGAAAACTACACTCAAGCCCTGGGGACTTCTTATTCATGGCGTGAGATGGATAGGGCTTGTTGCAAAAATTGATGTCCCTAATTGCTTGGAAGACTCAAATCAACTGCTTTACAAATACTGAATAGAATCTGCCGCACATAGTATGGAAAATGAAATCAAGACTTAAAAGCTGTTGAAGATCATGTAGTGCGCAAGCGCTAGAGTTGAGTTGGGGAGAGTTTGCAGCTAGTGCAAAATGTATTTGTGCTTTTAAAACATACACCACTGATAGCAGATAGAAGTGAAATTTACAAAGAAAAGGTTGGTAAAAGGAAATAAAACTATAAAAATATTTTGTTATTGTTTCAGGTCAGGTGTATGGAGGCAAAGCATATGTGTAGGTTTTCGAGTGAATGAGGTCAAAGAAGGGGTGGAGTGGGGGGGTGGATGGCGACACTAGGAATTTAGGCTATGCCTGGCAGTAATAAAGGCACACATCTTTCAGGCTCTCACATCAACCCACGGCATGGCATGTCTTCTGGCTTCCCCAGGCTACTCTTCAAGCAGAGTAGCGTGGGGCTTGCAAGACGCATGAAACGCGGAGTAAGTGTGTTTTGATTTGAACCTGATTTTGATCCATCCAACGTTGAGAGTCACTGACGTTCTGAAACTCCACAAAAGCAAACCCTCTGGATGCACCTGCGCAAGTATTTAGAACGGGTATCATTAGTGATAATATCCAGCAAAGACAATCAAGCAGAGCCACACATAGAGACAAGCTGACTTTTTGTGGCCCAAACCTTTCAGCTGGTCCAATGTAGCTCAGTAGCCTTCTCAACCTCAAGCAGACATTGTGAAGTGTTTGAGGATTAACAATGGTTGCATGTGTTGGTCAGCAGCTACAAGTCTGGCTTTGGAGATGCAAGATAAAGGTATTCCAAGACAAAGTGTTTTATATTCCTTCATGAGGTTCTCCCCGTGTGTGCAAGACAGAGAAATACCAGCCAACCCTTCCAAGGGGTTACAAAGCTGCTTCAACCCCAGTAGGGCTCCAAGAGTGATTCCAGCTTTGTCCTGCCACAAAGAGGAACAGATGCACACAGGGAGAACCTCCCTACTACAATCTCCAACCTCACAGGAGAAATGAGAAGGGGTACATATAGATGCAATGACACAAAAACATTGAAGGGGAAAATGGGAATCTTACTGCCTATTGTTCATTTGGATGGGGCGGATTACATACTCAAAATCTGTGCCTATCAGATCTTAGATCAAATATTCTTTTACTTATGTCAAACAAAACATTATCAGAGAAAATATCTAGCTATGAATCTATCATTAGATAACAATTTGAAGAAGCATCAGTCTTTTATTTCATGATGTACAAGACAAAGACATAAAGATAAACTAATGTGACTTTACACAGATTCCAAGACAAATTGTACAGCATTAAATGGAGAACAGTATTACATGAGGAAAAATTTCAATGAAGAGTACAGGCACCATTAAATTAATTGAAGACCTATATTTACAATGACTGCATGCAATTTCAGCTTATCGTTGTGTAGTTTTCCACCATGTGATGAGAAGCCCCACTACCAAATCTAACTACCAACTGCTTGTGTTGCCTTAGTAAATACAGAGGAATGTGGAGAAATGTTCAGTCTCACTCATGTCATGCCAAGAACCTATTCAAGTTGGAAACAATTTAACATTAAAAGGAAGTACTGAAAACCTCTCAGCAGAGAGCAAAATCAGAGGACTAAATACACACTGTGCAAGAGATACAAATGAAAAAAAGCATGAAAGCTTTTGCTCTCACCTGAACTTCTTCGCATTAGTCTCACATCCTTGATTGGGCATCCAAAGAGCATCAGCTCAGCACGTATCTGCAATGTAATAATAATAATAATAATAATAATAATAATTAAAAAATAAAAATGATAATAATAATGATAATAATAATGATAATAATAATAACAAAAATAATGATGATAATAAGTATTATCCTTATATAAATAAGGATTTCCTTTTGGGGGAATTTCATCCCTGGTCATGACTGTTCACACCCAGCGACCCGTTTACTCCTTGGTAAGAGAGGCGATGTGGGTGAAGCACCTTGCCCAAGGATGCAACTCTAGCATGTGTGCAGCTTTGAACACTGCATCCACCTGCTGCAAGTGACTGCAAGGCAACAAATAGGCCACAGAACCCCACATCTCAAAGAAGAAACAACAGAAAAGATGAAAAATAATTGCCCCAACCATTAATCTATTTTGATACTGCAAGTAATGGCTACTTTTCTTTGGAATTCACCATTTCATCTTGGTTTTTGTCAAAGACTGTAAATTTTCAGCTGTCTCACACTGTGAAGTCATAAGCACAACACATTTCTTACATCTTTCTCGTCGATGTCGAATGACAGGCCCCTGATGAGGATAGTGTTGGTAGGTGTCTCAGTCATCCACTTCTCCCCTGCCCGGTCCTCACGATCACGATCCCTATCCCGATCTCGGTCACGATCACGGTGGTCTCGCTTGTCCCGTGACTCCCGACTCTCCCGGCTGTCCCGACTGTCATTGCTCTCCTCATTCAGTCCCAGCTGAATAAACAAAAGATGGTTTGTACAATTGAGTGCCTAGAGTAAGAATAGTCAGTGAAGATGATGATGATGAATGGAGATTTATGGCCTATCAGCCTTTGTAGATTATGTAAGGCCATTGATCACAATCACAAGTACTGGTGGCATAAGAGCAAGTCAAGTCACAATTTCCCTCTTTACTCCCCTCTTACAAATTGCAAAGGGAGACATGGTGGGTCTATTCTTTCCCCCACCCACAAGGGGTTGGGTAGTCAGTGAAAGTAAAGGGGAAAGTAAATAGAGGTCTTAAGTAGCAACTTATTATACCCACTTTGGTCTCCAACTACTTAGCTCATTACATTAGGAGTAGTCATACAAGCTAGTGGTAGCACCAGCCTCATACCGACATCAGAACAACAAGAAGGGCAAAGCCCACACTACTCACATGCTGAGAGGATGTGAAAAATGGCTGTTTTTAGCAAGGTCAAGTCACTATGTATGTTGTTTGACGCCTTGTCATCATACACCATCACGCCAATTGGGTGTTCATAGACTTAAGGGGGGACACGGCCTACAGTATTTCATGAAAAAATTTCAGAAATTGAGTTTCGTGTTAAGCGCGGATTTGGAATCTACAACATCTCCGCTACACGTGTGTGCGATCGATTTTGCTGGCTTAGGTTTCAAAGTATTTTAAACCAATTTGTTTTGTAAGGTACCCACCGCTAGATTAAACAAGAAGGGCAAAGCCCATACGACTCACATGTTTGACCTTGACCTTTATATGACCTTGACCTTCAGGTGACCTTCAAGGTCAAGGTCAAACAACTAAACATACCAATGACATCATACACAAAGAAATGCTTTACACATTTTTCCTACCAAAATACATGTGACCTTGACCCAAGGTCAAGGTCATCCAAGGTCATGCAACACAAAGCTGTTAATTCAAGACATAGGAAGCACAATGGTGCTTATTGGCACTTTCTACCATGAGATATAGTCACTTTTAGTGGTTCACTACCCCATTTTGGTCACATTTCATAAGGGTCAAAGTGACCTTGACCTTGATGATATGTGACCAAATGTGTCTCATGATGAAAGTATAACATGTGCCCCACATAATTATTAAGTTTAAAACAGTTATCTTCCATAGTTCAGGGTCAAGGTCACTTCAAAATATGTATACAATCCAACTTTGAAGAGCTCCTGTGACCTTGACCTTGAAGCAAGGTCAACCAAACTGGTATCAAAAGATAGGGCTTGCTTTGACCTATATACCACTTGTAGCTAAGGTCGCCATTCTCAATAACGTGGGAGAAAATTGGAAAAATGTGAAAAATGACTGTTTTTGAGACCACATTTATGGCTCCTGTGACCTTGACCTTGAAGCAAGGTCAAGTCACTATGTATGTTTTTTGAGGCCTTGTCATCATACACCATCATGCCACATTTGGTGTTGATAGACTTAATAGTCTCCGAGA
The DNA here is from genome assembly GCA_034096865.1 of Theodoxus fluviatilis. NCBI lineage: Eukaryota > Metazoa > Mollusca > Gastropoda > Cycloneritida > Neritidae > Theodoxus > Theodoxus fluviatilis. The sequence goes on from JAWQFJ010002780.1 coordinate 231,322, forward strand.
AAAATCCAACGTTTAAGTTTTTTACGCACGCCCGCCCGGACGGACGGACGCCCGGACGGACGGACGACACGGCTCAGTACATACTCACTTTTGCTTCGCATGTGAGTCAAAAAAGGTACTAACCAGGAAGCCAAAATGCACAGATTTGAAAGCTTAGTTTCAGCATCTTCCTTCCAAAGAACGCCACATGTTTGGTATCGCATCGAAGCTTCATTTCCCGGCTTTACGTTGCAACTGTTTCCGGTACCGAAGAATAATTACCGAAGGCACACGAGGTAGAAATCAGAGGCCGGTGCAAACCAATGGAAAGCTTCGAAATAACGGCCTGTCTGTCAGCTAGGCTCTGATTGGCCGCTTGTGTGCGTGATCACAGCATGATCACGGCGGAAGTGGCTGGCGGAAACGGCCGAACCGTACTTCGACTGGCGGAAGTGGTGGGCGGAAACGGCCGAACCGTACTTCGGCTATTTCCGGCCTGAACGTCGGCAGCCGAAGCAAACATCGGTTCTTTCCGAAGTGTGCTTACAGCGCGCGAAAGTTCGCGCTATCTCGATCGAGACAATTCCACGGAAGATGCAGAAATTGACGGAAGAAGCAAGCCCAGAAAAGAAATTAAGTCGTGTCAACAGCCTCTGGAGGTTGTGATACAACAGCGATCGCGTTCTCATCTACCGACACGGCACTGAACGAAGCTGTTATCACGGAGGAAGTTGCCGTGATTACGCGATTCTTACAGAAAACGGGAATGTTTTGCTACAGGTGATGCTTTTCACCTAATTATCCTGATATTTTGAATTAAGATAATAAGTTGAAAGTTTGCTACAATGATAACAAATAAATGACACATTCAATGAGTTATGTTATTAAATTGTATCTGTTATGGTTCAGTTGTAGTTAACGTTTAATCTTTCTCAAACTTTAAAGTCAATTTTCTCATAATGTGGTTTTTATTCTTACGGTAGTGATTTTCTCCCCAAAAATAAAGTCACTTAGGATTGAGATAGCTTTCTGAAATTGTGTGTGTATGTTTATGAATAAATATTGCATTCAATAAGACCAATCAGAAAGGTGTAGCTGAATTTGCTTAATTTTTGTAAAAATGTAATTATGTTATGCCCGGAGCACATTTTTTGGTTACTTGTTCTAAATTCCACTAAAATTATTTAGAAGTGTTAGTAATCCACTTATTATATCTTATTGAATAATATAGACCTTCTTCTTTGTTTACAATCATTGTTGATCATAAAAAGGTTATTAATTAAAATTTCACGGAGGGGAGAAAATTGGTATACATGTTTATTTTTCAGTTATTTTGCTATAACACATGAACAACTAAGTCTTCAGCAATAAAATTTTGATAAATATACCTTCCAGTGTGTTTGTAATCTGTATAAAATTTCATTAGTATAGCTTTCATATTTGCTGAGTTATGATTTATTTTCTATTAATCCGTTTTTGTACGCCATGTCCCCCCTTAATAGTCTCCGAGAAAAATCCAACGTAAGTTTTTTACGGACGACAGGACGCCCGGACGGATGACACGGGTGAGTACATAGACTCACTTTTGCTTCGCATGCGAGTCAAAAATCATATCTGGCCAAATAATCAGTTCACAGCAAAAAAATGCCTGTATGTTCATAAATTATTATACATGTAACAAACCTGCAAAATTACAAGTCATCATCATCATCCTTTGATGAGTTTTAGTAATTAATTGATAGACACGTTAGACACTCTACAGACCTGTCTTTCTGATGTTAAGTTATGGATGTCACACAATAAACTCCACCGGAACGATTCCAAAACCGAATGCCTTCTTGTCAAGTCTCAGAGACTAGTGACGCCTCCATCCCTCCTGTCTTTTGTCGGGGTTGGAGACGCTGACGTCGCCTTTGTTTCATCAGTCAAAAACCTTGGTGTCACCCTCGACTCTCATTTCTCTCTTTCCGACTTTGTCCAAAACACTTGCAAATCCACATACATACAACTCAGACAGATAAGCGCAATCAGACACCTTCACACTACTCAAGCAACTACTATCCTCCTAGTCTGTGCTCTTATTCTCAGTCGCCTGGATTATTGCAACGGCCTACTTGCTGGCTGTCCCGCATATCTCACTGATAAACTTCAAAGAGTGCAAGATGCTGCAGCTCGACTCATCTGTAAGTAAAAAAAGTCAGATCATCTCACTCCTCTCTTCCGCTTTCTCCACTGGTTGCCCATTAGTGCTAGAGTCCAATACAAGATTGCCTGTCTTTGCTACCATTACTTCGCTGAATCCCTTCCTCAATATCTCTCTAAACCTATGCGCACCTACACACCCGCTAGACAGCTACGCTCTTCCGCAGACACAAGAATCCTCAGGTTCCCAGAGGACCCTCCAGTTAAAACAAATTTGGTGAACGCTCTTTCTTTTATCAGGCTCCCTCTATCTGGAATGACCTCCCCGCCTCTGTTCGTCACTCTACTTCTCCCTCGACCTTTCGCTCTGCTCTCAAAACTCACCTCTTCTTGAAATCTTTCCCTGATCCTGTCTAAGTTTCTTCATCTTCCTCCCCTCACTGTTCTCTTTGTACTAGCTTGCCTAAGCCACCTACCCCCTCCTGTCCCTCCTCCCCAGTTTCATGGTTTAGCGGTGACGCTGTACATCAAATGTCTGAAGTGAATGTCTGACTCATGTTTTTAAGTTTATAAAGTTGTGCTTGAGGTGATTGACTGTTATTGTATATTGTAATGGTTGTGTATTTATGCGCCTTGAGCATGTCTTATAACTCAATCAGAGCTGCCAACCCACTATCATGCCAAAGAGTAGCATCCAGAGCTTTTTGGGGTAGCATTTAACTCTTTCCATATGCACTTTTTTCCAGCTTAAAAAACCAACTATGACATCCTTCATTCAAGACTGTATTGTACTTTGTCACTACATCCAACATGCACCTTGCAGCACATCAATTTGAAGGAAATTGAATAAACTTAAAGTTGGATAATTAAGAATTGAAGTTTGAAGCATTGTGTTCAGAAAATAATTAATGGAAACATCACATTTGTAACAGAAGCATTTACAATTTGGGACAGACAGCAAGAACTTACTTGGAGCTTACACAGCACCCAGCAGGTTGATCTTGTTCATCATTTCAGCACACAATATTCCCCTGTATGGGAAGATCCTGTGCAGGTGTACAGTAATAAAATCTACAGTAGTCCCACTGCCAATTAGATGGAAAGTCACAAAAAGGTGGGTCACAAAGATGAGAAGGCTGCTGTCATTTCCTGGCTATACACTTTGTATAACAACACTGGAGACAGTTCAGGATTGATGGTAGTTTTCAAAGCAGTCCTTTGGATGAAGATGAGGGCGATGTGCACATCATTTGCAGATGAAATGTGTCCTCTTCCTCTCCTTTGGCATTGAACAGAAGACACAGTTGCGGTCTCGTGGGTCATTTGAGATGAGGTGCTTGTGGTCTTGGTGGGGCTCCATGGAGCTGGCCACTGGTGGTCTTTCATACTTCCTCCTCTCCTCTGGCAGACTGGCCAGCTCTCTCTGACTGCTGATTCAGGAGTCTTTGATTGAATTTCTTCAGGGGATGACTCTTGGTCACATCCTCTCTTGTCAAGCTGTAGATGATGAGGGAATTGATCTGTGACTTCCAGCAGCCAAAAGACAAGTTTTCTCCCACTACTTCATTGTTTTCCTATCAAAGGAACAGTAGTAGGTGACTTTTTGATTCATCATGTCACAGCCAATCATGTTTTGATTGTAGCTGTGAATCATCATGGGCTTCTGGACATCTTTCACTGTTGTCGTTGTGACCTCAGCATCATTTGACACCATCAGGACATGCTTTTTGGTTGTCTCATCACTGAAGGTCACAGAGCATGGAGTCATCCTTCTTCATGTATCATTTCATCTCTCTGTGTTGTAGACTGACCTGCTTTAGCTGCGGTGCAAAATTGATGCGGTTTACGTTGAGGCTCCCTGTGTAGTACAGGCATCTCTTTTGGAGGTAGTCGATCAGCTTTCTTGTGGTGTAGTATCTATCTGCATAGATCTTGTGGCCTTTGCCTACATGTGCTAGCAAAGTGTCAAGCACCTGCACTGCTTGCCCTGAGGAGTGGTCAGTCTCTGGGTTGTATAATGTCTCTGATCCAAATTATGTCAGGATGTTAAGGACATAGCCCGTGGCAGAATCACACGGGCCAAAGGTCTTGTTGATGTTGGGTTTGCTTGGTTTTGAGGCATTGCACTGTTTGAACTTCCATCTGCCTTCGAAGCCAACCATCATCTCATCAATGGATAGTTCACTGAAAGGATGGAAAGCAGCACGGAACTTTGTCAGCAGAAGATTCAGGAATGTTTTGCTCTTGTCTTTCCCTTTGGCATCTTCATCTCCTGCATGCAGCATGGTATGATAAATTTCCTGGAACCTATCTCTGGAGAACATAGCATGAAACCAGGAGTGTACAGTTCAGGTGAATGAGACCAGTAGTCACCAATCTCTGGGCGCCTGTCTATCCCAATACATACGAGTACAGCCAGAAACGTGTCCAGTTCATGTGGGGTGATATTCACCCATTTTCTGTGGGTGGACTCAGACGCGGTAGTAGAAGGGTCATAGCTGATTTTTTTCCTAGCATAATTGTTGATGGAAGCAATGAGAGAGTCCCTTACTTTAACATTGAAGAGCTTGGAAAAAGTCAGAGGGAGAAGATGAAGCGTTGAGGCCGAGATCTTGGGAGACACCAGGCTCAAGCGTGGGGTGGAATCGAAAGGAATTCTTTGTAGCCACCTCCACATTTCTTCTCACTCATCATCGTGTTGCTGTGACTGATCTCTTGACCGCCATGTAGCTGATGGAGTTGGAGATGCAGATGGACTCAAATAAATTTTAGAAAATTTTCCTCTTCCCTTTCCTTTGGTAGCGGGTGGAGGATCGCTTCGCAACTTTTTTGGAGTCGGGTGTGGCATTTCTGTGTCAAACTCTGAGCTCAACAGAGGTGCGGAGACCGACTCCTCTGCATGTTCATCACTGCTTCCTTCACCGAGTTCAGTGTCACTGTCTCTCATGCAGTTTTCGATCACAACACATGCTATTTCTGCCATAAAGCGAGTAGGGCGTGTTGATTTTGAAGTGCTAGGTTTTGGCTCCGCCATCTTGAAAAATTCATTTATAAACAACTTGAAAAAGGCAATCCAAATAAGCAAAATAAACGCTCGAGATGCAACCAACGCTTATGTAGCGTGCAGCTCGATTGGGAACTCTTCTGTGCTGGAAAACCAGTATTTGAAGTAATAGTAAAATCAGATCTGACCAGAAACAAAACGAACCCTCTGTTGGCGCATTGTGCGGCTCTTCGTATGTAAAGAGTTAAGCACTAACTTTCAGGTCCCACTGGTAGAGCTGCTTCAATGGTCTCCTACAAGGGAAGCTACATAGGAAAGATCTTATACATTACCATGATGTTTTCGAGGAAATACTCACTTCTGAGTTTTCATCTCTTCGAGGAGAGTCCCTGTCACGCCTGTCACGATTCCGCCAGGAATCACTTCGGTCCCTATCCCTGTCACGGTCTCGGTCACGCCCGTCATAGCGACGGTCACGTCGTCTGTCTCTACTATCTCGGGATCTCCTGTAGGATCTGCAAGGCAATAGTGGACATCAAATCCTGCTCAAACCACACTGAGTCATCATATTGCTTGTGCAATGAAGCACTCAAACACATAGATTCCATTATATGGTCACACAGATGATGTGCACAGAGTACTTCAACTTTGTACTAGACATGTCTCTGACATTGCAACAGTTCAGAGTTGATGCATGGAATACCCAAAATCCTCTGGAGTTGCACATACTTCCATCACCGGCTCATGGCAGGTTTCACGATATTCAGCTTCTTTGATGTGTGTAAACTTCGCCCTCAAATTACTAGTTCTCAGTGTTGATTTTCATAATTGTGTTTGCATTTCATGCTAAAGTACTGAATTTGTAATACAAATGGAACAAGAAGGGCAAAGCCCATACGACTCACATGCTTGACCTTGACCTTTATATGACCTTGACCTTCAGGTGACCTTCAAGGTCAAGGTCAAACAACTAAACATACCAATGACATCATACACGAAGAAATGCTTTACTTTTTCCTACCAAAATACGTGTGACCTTGACCCAAGGTCAAGGTCATCCAAGGTCATGCAACACAAAGCTGTTAATTCAAGACATAGGAAGCACATTGGTGCTTATTGGCACTTTCTACCATGAGATATAGTCACTTTTAGTGGTTCACTACCCCATTTTGGTCACATTTCATAAGGGTCAAAGTGACCTTGACCTTGATGATATGTGACCAAATGTGTCTCATGATGAAAGTATAACATGTGCCCCACATAATTATTAAGTTTGAAACAGTTATCTTCCATAGTTCAGGGTCAAGGTCACTTCAAAATATGTATACAATCCAACTTTGAAGAGCTCCTGTGACCTTGACCTTGAAGCAAGGTCAACCAAACTGGTATCAAAAGATAGGGCTTGCTTTGACCTATATACCACTTGTAGCTGAGGTCGCCATTCTCAATAACGTGGGAGAAAATTGGGAAAATGTGAAAAATGACTGTTTTTGAGACCACATTTATGGCTCCTGTGACCTTGACCTTGAAGCAAGGTCAAGTCACTATGTATGTTTTTTGAGGCCTTGTCATCATACACCATCATGCCACATTTGGTGTTGATAGACTTAATAGTCTCCGAGAAAAATCCAACGTTTAAGTTTGTTACGGACGCCCGGACGGACGCCCGGACGGACGCCCGGACGGACGACACGGCTCAGTACATAGACTCACTTTTGCTTCGCATGTGAGTCAAAAATAAAAGCTAAAAAATTTGAGTTTGAGCATTTGTTTGAGTGAGTTATTCGAAGTGAAAGTGTGAATAACGACAGACGACATTTCCTTCTGCTTGGTTGACCCCATTTCAAAGTTTGAATGCAAAATAAAAAATAACCCCCAAAAATCATTACAATGGGTTTTCAAACTCAATTAACACACAGACTTAGACTTTGAGTCAATAAAAAAAATTTACAATGAAATAAAAGCATAAAAGCTGAATGGAAATTTTTCAATCATAGAGCCGGAAACCGTCTTTTGGGAAAAAACATGTATGTGCTGACATTGGATAACCAAGGAATAATGTCACATGTCACATGCTTTTTTCTTTATTTTTGCTTTTCAACATCATTTTACTGATTATCTTCATTGGAAATCAGGTTTTTAGGCAAAAGAAATAAAAAATCAGAATGAATAAACATTTTTATTGTGTTCTGACCACTGTCTGTGGGCCAGGTTCCACGTTCGACAACCTTCGTTTTTTACGGAAATTTCCAAGCATTGATCCAGAGGTGATGTTTCAACCACTTCACATCGTTTGAATGCAGGAAAGGGATTGAGATATCTCGCAGAGAGCGATAGATTTCTTTGTTTTTGCGCCTTTTGATCGAGTGTTGTGGTGTCTGTAGACAACGTTCGTCAAGCTAACGATCGACAAAGTGGCGCATGCACGTGGATTTTCAGCGTTTGTCTTCGGTAACAGGGTTCATACAGGTTATCGTCCACAAAAAGTAAGGACTTTTTAAGGACTTTTAAAGGACTTTTTAAAGGACATTTTACGAACTTTATAAAGAACAACTGAGGGATCTCTGACTCGCTTCTCCCTTTAAATACACACATACCCCACACTAAACACACATTTTTCTCTTACTCATGTCTATCTTAAGGCTATGTTTCACTGAAAATGGGGGTCCAAACGACAAAATCGTCAATTTTTAGATTTTGGCGTCAGTTCACTCTCGAACCATCCTAGAACACGTCTCTGCTATTCATTTGGTTCAAATTACGTGTAAAAGTACCAAAAACCGCACAATTCAAGAGTGCTATGACGTATTTTAATCATAATCAAGCTTTATTGATTCGCAAAATTCACTCTCTTCCTTCAACGATCGGAGAGACGATCGTTCGTGTGATTGCCGCGTGCCGTATACCGTTGGAACGGCTATCCTCTGCACCTCATGAATATTAACAATGCTTGGGTGTAGCTATTGATATACGCCAATCAGAAGCCGTTTTCTATCGCTTAGGAGTTCAAGAAAGTTAGGAGAACATTGGCTGAAACAGGTCACATGACCAAATAACGCGGCCTGATTGGCTCCTAGCGTAAACAACATGGCAGCCTCCGGTTGAATCGATTCTCGCTTCGATCGTGTTTGTGCCTGTTACTCGCAAACCATGGGTCGAAAAAAGCAACTGACGGTGCAGTATCAACGCAGAAAGTCTTCGGAAAAAAGAAGCAGCTCGCCGCAGCTCGAGAGACACGCTGGGAGACACAAAAGCCAGACCTCCCCGCTGCTTCCCCTTCGCAGTCCGCACAACCGTCAACATCAGGAGCGAGCAAGTCAACGGTGCCTCATGAGATATCGAGATCTCCCCAACCAAGTACCTCATCTGGACTTCGAGGGTCTTTGAAACGTCCTTCTACACCACCTGCCGTACCAGGACCCGATGGGAAACTTCTACGCTTCGGTGAGGAGTCTGATTCAAGCAACGGGACTGAAGTGAAGGTGTGTGAAAGAACGTGCACCGCTCAAAAGCTCAGCTACTGCTTCCTCGCATCTGAGAACAATTGTTGACTTTGATGAGCTGAATGAACTGATAAAACTTTTATTGTGCCCTCAGTGTGGACTTGAGACTGTTGAAATTAGATGTGATGGCTCTCAGATCAAAGGTTTGTCCGTCCCAATGACCCTGTTCTGCAAGGCGTGTGATGCAGACCTTTATATCAAAGCGGCACACAAGCAAGAAACTGACTTCTGGCAAAGCCTTCGAGGTAAACAGAAGAGCAGTTATTGCTAGCATTCTGTCAGGACTTGGTGTCTACAACTTCAACAAGTTCTGTGAATATATGAACTTGCCTGGAATACAACCCAGTGCCTACCACAACCACTGTGACCAAATCTTTGATTCCACAGCAGATCATCAGCATTGTGTGAGATCAAAGGCTGTCAAGCGAGTGAGAGAGGCAGGCCTACAAAAAAACTCTATCCAGAACTGCAGGAGGATGACACTCTGGACATCTCTGTGAGAAAAGCTCTGTTGAGGAAGGAGGGAGGCCCTGCATATCTCTCTGGTGGCTTCTAAACATCTGTAAGCTACATCCAAGAGACTTTTGATTTCTATCACTTTTATTTGCAGATTTTTTCATATTTAGTATTCTTGTGCATGTTTTGTGTCCAAGAAAGATTTTCTATCCAAGAACAGTACAAGTGACTGTCCTGCTGTCAGTATAACAGCTCAAAGCTGAATTAAAGGCCACTTTGAAGTACTTGGCTGCTGAAAGACTTCCAAAGGGTAGACACATGGTGGTCGAGTGCTCACATGGCTGTCAAGTTGTTCACATGGATAGTAAACAACAAGGAGAGAGAGACAAGGAAAAAAACAGAGATTGGCCAAAGCTAGGATGGAAAGAGCTCTGCAGAGGAAGGAGAGGCCCTGCATACCTGTCAAGTGGCTTCTAAACATCTGTAAGCTACTTCTAAGAGGCATTTTGACATCAATAACTTTAATTTGCATTTTTCTCAAATTTTGTATTTGCGCGCATGTCACATCATTAGTGTTTTCATATTTTAGTCAATTTTGGAAGGAAACCCCTGAAAATTTTACTCCAACTTCAAAATGTGTCACTTTTATCATCCACAGAAACATTTCATGTCTAAATTTAATAGAGATGCCTATAAAACACCACAAAGTTTAATCTTCATCAAAATTTAGCATGCGGATGTACATAGAGTGAATAAAATTAGTTTTGAAATACATACATATTGTTTGTCCTTATTTTCTCTCTGCTACATAGTAGACCTTATAATAATGGCCTTATGGCCACAATTTGGGACTCCCCAGAGCAAGGGAAGATACTTAAACTGAGTTACTAATACATTGCAAAAACGATGAAATGTTGTTATAAACACCCATAAAACTTATTTATTTGGGGGGTTACAATTTTGAAATAATTGTAGAATACCTTCTTTTTAACAGGATGAGGATGTGCAACAACAAAAAACAAGAAAAAAAGCTGCGTTGAATGACCCCCTCTTTGATAGTGAAACATAGCCTTAATCATCATTCTTTAAAAACAAAGTAAATTTAAGTCATTTATGACACATAAACATGTATAAAACATAGACCTATTTTAGTGATGGAGTTGATCTGTGTACTTTAACATACCTCCTTTTTATAACACATTATTGGGGTCCTCCATCCTCCTCTTTTTTCCCCTTCATTTTTTTTAAAATAAATATTTCATTTATTATTTACTCATTTCATTCTTTCCTATTTTAAACAAAAAAGTGATGTACGCCCCTAAAAAATAACAAATATATCAAATTAAAACAAGCAATAAAATAATTAATTAATAAATATATAAAAAAATAATAATAATCATAAATTAAACAATAATATCAGAATTAGTAATTATATATTGCAGTGCATAAATTATAATGTCTACAGCCTCTAACATCTAACATAGTAAATGTCGAAGTGCTGCTTCTTAAAAAGAACAAACTTCTTTGCTGAAAGGCAATGTCTATCACATGTGGCAATGAAAGAGTTAACCAGATTAAGAAATGATAAAGCAGTGTATTTTTTAAAAACAAAAATAAAAATAAAAACAGTTGCAGTAAACACATATAGGCCTATTAACAAAATAGAAATTGTTAATTCAAAATAAAACTTACTCATATAGCTTCCAGTTCACGTTAGGGCCATCCATGGATAGCTGCAGAAGCTTGCGATGACCAAACTCGAGGATCACGGGCTCAAGGCGCTCATGAAGGTCAACTGCTGCCGCATGCCCCATGAATTCTGAACGAAGGTAGTTTGTCGCCACCACATTATTCTCCCACACCCTCACATGGATATCCAGCTGCTTTTGCTGCAGATCATCATTCAGGCTCTCGTCAAATAACAAGACGTAGGATGTCTCAGATTTCACTCTGTCCTTCAGTTCATTAAAGAAATGGCGAGCGATTCCAAATGTTGACAAGTATGACGACTTCCTTTCTCCACACTTGTAACTGGCTGCAATCTGGCTGTCAGGAAACATTGCTGCAAACACTTTGCCGTTGTCTTCACATGATTTATAGCTGTAGTGGCTGCTGACCGCTTTCAATGTCCAGATTATTTCAGCTTTCAAAGTATCTGTGCTGGAAAATGGCTGAGCAGAAGAAGGCCTGGTACTGACAGTAGAACTACTAGTCGCAGCATGGGTTACAGTTGAAGTTGAAGGCCCAGTCTTTTCGAGAAATGCGGACATGGGCACGGCAGGTCTTGAAGCTTTTACAAAACGTTCATGTTTTGCCCCCTTGTGGTGCGCCAGTACAGAAGAATGACCGCCAGCAGCAACATCAAAAGTTTTTTTGCACACTGAACAATAAGCTTTCCGGGTGTTTCCCTTTGGATCACGTTGCAGCCACTCTCTGAATTCGGCCGATTCCAACCACTTATCATTGAATAAACACCTTCCAGGCATCTTTCAGTTTCCAAAATGGCGCAAGTTTCACCGGCACAAGCCACCACCACTAACTAGCAAGAGGTAAATTTATCAGGGGAGGTCACTCCTGCATATAGGGGGTCAGAGTCGCTTCCCTTCTGCAAAAATGCTGGTAGCAGACGCTTTGTTGGCGACATCGAAATGAAAATGTCATTTTTTTCTCAGTTATTCTTAAACTAAAGTACTGCTTTGAAATTATTTCAAGGAAAATCCCATTTTCGAAGGACTTTTAAGCACCTTGCTAGTAAACTGATAGAAAACTTTAATTTCGAAGGACTTTTAAGGCCTTAAAAAAGGGGTGTCAAAATCTAGTACTTTTAAGGTTTTTCATGACCTGTACGAACCCTGGGTAAGTGAGATATTTATGAGTTTGTGTGCAGAATTTTAATCGCTAGGAAGTTTTCCCTTCGTCTCCCATTCTTGTAATTGCTTGTTTTTGACATTTTATTATGTACACTAAAAGTTTGTGGGTAACAGTAGTAGTAAAATCTGATGAACGTTGGCAACGCTGACAATCGGGTATTCCCGGAGTCGCGCCGGCAAGCCTCTCTCAGCTTCGGCCGTGATCACGCGCTGACCTCATGACAAGCTGGCCAATGAGAGGCAAGGAACGAAAACGGCTGTCTCTTTTCGTGGTTTTCGTTGGTTTGCGCTGGGTACAGATTTTTGCCTCTAGTTCATTTGTATCATATTCCTCTGTGCCGGAAATAGGCTCAGCGGAAAGCTACATGATTGGGCTTTCCGCAATTTACCAAACATCGGGCAATTTTCCGAGAGAAAGACCTCGTATCCAAGCACTCTAAATGACAGTTTTTGACAACTAGTTGTGCTTTTTCAAAACTTCGGTTATGGGTACCTCTCTCAAATAATTAATTAAGGAATCTACAGTTTGCAAATCGATCGCGCTCAAGTGTTGTGGAGACTCTACAGACTTCATTTCTGTGTTTAACTCAAAACTCGATTTTTGAAGATATTTTTACGAAGTAGCAAAGGCCGTGTGCCCCCTTAAAGCTTGCATGTATGCATTTCTGATTGCTTTTCTATGGCCATAAGTTAAGTTGTAATGAAATTGAAGAAGTTTGAGATTGTTTTCCTTGATGCAAGTAACTGCGAGTTTGACCCCGTGTCTTAATTTGTGTGTGTGTGTGTGTGTGTGTGTGTGTGTGTGTGTGTGTGTGTGTGTGTGTGTGTGTGTGTGTGTGTGTGTGTTCGTTTGAGTCCACCCATGTCGGTTGAGTCAAATATCTATCTGTTATGTGGATATGATTTATAGATGTTTGGTTTTCAATTTTAGAATGATTTGTTTATCTAGTGACGACTCCTGAGGTCTACAGGAAACGGTAAAGACGGAATTATTCTAAATAAGCGTCATTTATCTGTCAACCATCATTCTGATCAATGTTGTCACTTTTATTGCAAGTTTACTACTTTTCTTAACTCATTCAAGGCGCAGAATTTCTAGTGCGTCTGTCCCCTGGAATCGCAGGAAAACGGACCAAGTTTGAAAAATCGTAGTAAAATAAATACTGTAGCTACAAAGCTAAACGTGGTATGGCTAGAAAGGTCTTTATTTGCCAAAACTAGCCAAATGCTGCACTTTGTCAAGCTAAGAAAACACTACACTTGCCATGAAAGTAAGTAGAGTCACTATTTTGAAAAAATAGGTCCTTGACCCAGCTCTCTTTCTCATAGTGCCCACTGCTTGTTTCTTGGTCTAGAGCTCTTTAAAAAAAAGTGAACTTCAAAACATGGCACAAAAACACACTGGAGAAATTTTGTGATGATTGTGTGTATTAGTCCTGAGTTACAACCAATATGAGCCTACAATGAACTACCGAGCAGCTGATGGCGAGTTCGACTTAGTTTCATCCTCGCTCTGATACCTCATCATTAGCGAGAGGAAAATCACTACTATCATCATCATCATGAAAGGGATCATCACAAAAACACACTGGAGAAATTTTGTGATGATTGTGTATATTAGTCCTGAGTTACAACCAATATGAGCCTACAATGAACTACAGAGCAGCTTATGGCGAGCTCGACCTCGTTTCAGCCACATTGACAACTTCGCTCTCATCCTCGCTGTCTGATACCTCGTCATTAGCGAGAGGAAAATCACCACTATCATCATCATCATGAAAGGGATCATCTACATCAGTTCCTATCTCATACAAAGCATCCACTTCAGCATCAGAACCCTCCTCTATAGCAATTTCCACACGCTCACTCAACCTCGCACTGCAATCGACGCTACGGCGCCATCGCTGTTTACTTCGCGCCTCGTAGTGCATTGCTGATAAAATTTATGGTCTGGCCGGGAAAGATCTGTGTGTGGATCTAAAGCTGGCAAACCATAGTACAGAGACGAATTCAAGACTAGACTAGTTCCATATACCATATTTTCCTTGTTGTAAGCGGGCAAAAATATGCTAATGTGGTAGCCTCTATTGAGGCTACGCGCCGCCAACGACTATGTTCGGCGCGTAGCCTCATATGAGGCTACGCGCCGCGAATGAGTTAAGGTGTACATAGTGTATGTTAAAGATGATTGTCATTGGGTGCTTTCAAAAAACATTTTGTAGCAGTTATGATGCACTGAAGTTGTAAAAGCATTTGTTGCGGTCTTTGAACATCAATAACTTTGGAAATAAGGATATTCATATACATTTTTTTACCGTTTTAGGTAGAAATAAAGTTGAAATCTTTGTGCAAACTGTTTTTGGGCCCCTGGTTGACTGTTTATTTTTTATGAATGATTGGGTGTAAGAGGGAAACTGCTGTCTGCAATATCATGAAACCTGCCTCATTGCATTTCAGTGATTACCAACACAATGGCAGAGTCTAGTACTGTATTGATTTTACTTTGTGATTGCACTTCAAGCTACAGAGCTCAGAGAAATCTACCATTAATAAAAAATAAACCAAGCCATCATTGCAAAAATCCCAAATTAAAACTGCTCACCTGTCTCTATCTCTTTCTCTTTCTCGGTACTCGGTGTCCTCATAGCTTGCTCTGTCTTCAAAGCCCTGACCCTGGCCCATAAACGGCTGACTAGGGGCCTCAGGGTACACAGGGCGATTGAACTCATCCAAATATCGGAAGGGCTGGTCTCTCTCGAACTGCTCTCGATCAAACTCCCTGCTGGCCATGGCTGGCATTGCCTGTAGTGCTTGGCTCTGCATCAGCGCCATGGGCTGCAAGGACACTGCAGGAGTGCCAACGAACTCACGGCCCTCCCCTGCATAGGCCTCATAGCTGGCGGCGGAGCTTGCTGCGTACCTGAAGTCGTCACCATAGTTGCCAGTGAAACTGTATTCCATTTGGTACACTGTTAAAAGAAAATCAGAAAGGAAGACCATGAAAACAAGAAGGGCAAAGCTCATGTCTCACATGCTTGGCCTTTACAAACAACTAAACCTAGCAATGACATCACACTAAGAAATGCTTTACACATTTTCCCTACAAAATACATGTGGCCTTGACCCAAGGTCAAGGTCATCCAAGGTCATGCAACACAAAGCTGTTAATTCAAGACATAGGAAGCACATTGGTGATTATTGGCACTTTCTACCATGAGATATGGTCACTTTTAGTGGTTCACTACCCCATTTTGGTCACATTTCATAAGGGTCAAAGTGACCTTGACCTTGATGATATGTGACCAAATGTCTCATGATGAAAGTATAACATGTGCCCCACATAATGATAATTATTAAGTTTGAAACAGTTATCTTCCATAGTTCAGGGTCAAGGTCACTTCAAAATATGTATACAATCCAACTTTGAAGAGCTCATGTGACCTTGACCTTGAAGCAAGGTCAACCAAACTGGTATCAAAAGATAGGTATTACTTTGCCCTATATACCTTTTATAGGTCAGGTATCCAATCTAAAAAACTTCAGAGAAAATTGAGAAAATGTGAAAAATGGCCGTTTTTTTAACATGTACGGCCCCTGTGACCTTGACCTTGAAGCAAGGTCAAATCGCCATGTATGTTTTAGTACGCCTTGTCATCATACACCATCATGCCAAATTGGGTGTTGATAGACTTAAGTCTCCGAGAAAAATCCAACGTTAAAGTTTTTTACCGACGCCCGAACGGACGACACGGGTGACCTAGTAAAGAAAGTATAACATGTGTACTACAATGTTATGAAGTTTGAAAGAGTTATCTTCCATAGTTCAGGGTCAAGATCACTTCAAAATATATATACAATCCAACTTTAAAGACCTCCTGTGACCTTGACCTTGAAGCAAGGTCAAGTCACTATGTATGTTTTTGTACGCCTTGTCATCCTACACCATCATGCCTAATTGGGTGTTGATAGACTTAATAGTCTCCGAGAAAAATCCAACGTTAAAGTTTTTTTACAGATTACAGGACGACCGGACGCCTGAACGGACGCCCGGACGGACGACACGGGTGACCTAGTATGAAAGTATAACATGTGTACTACAATGTTATGAAGTTTGGAAGAGTTATCTTCCATAGTTCAGGGTCAAGGTCACTTCAAAATATGTATACAATCCAACTTTAAAGAGTTCCTGTGACCTTGACCTTGAAGCAAGGTCAATCAAACTGGTATCAAAAGATAGGGATTACTTTGCCCTATATACCATATATAGGTCAGGTATCAATCTCAAAAACTTCAGAGAAAATTGAGAAAATGTGAAAAATGGCTGGTTTTTTGACAACATTTACAGCCCCTGAGACCTTGACCTTGAAGCAAGGTCAAGTCACTATGTATGTTTTTTGACGCCTTGTCATCATACACCATCATGCCAAATTGGGTGTTGATAGACTTTATAGTCTCAGAGAAAAATCCAACGTTAAAGTTTTTTACAGACGCCCGGACGCCTGAAACGGGTGAGTACATAGACTCACTTTTGCTTCGCATGTGAGTAAAAAAACTCTCTCCATTTTCAATAAGTATTATAAAGAGAAGTTGGCACTGAAGATGGAAGTGGTTCTTCTTGTTATTAATCCATCCTGGGGTTGAAATGGATTTGATCCAACAAGAACATATGATGAAGATATCAGTTTCCACTTTCAACATCATATTCTCATAATAACAGAAGACTTTACATTGTTGACGCAATGCTACATTTGAATAGCAATTGAACAAGGGTCCTTCATACGGCACTCTTGTAAGCAATATAATACAACTTGCTCCCCATTTCATACTCATTTGACATTTGTTAAGTGGGGAACCTTACATTCAAATACACAGAATGGAATGGAGTTATTATGGTTTGTGATAGGGTGCACCATCACCAAGTGTAGTGTACATCTACTGTGTTCATCCTCTATTCAGTTATCCCTGCTTCTGTCTCTTCTCACCCCCTATCCTGTGTGTCAGAACTCTGGGTGTCAGACCTCTCTCCAACCCCCCTCCCCCATTCCTTGTGCAATGCAAGCTGACCAGCAGATCTCTCTAGGACCCAGGCTGCTGTGATCTGATTGTTGTTGCAGATGCCCTGTCAGTCACTCATTATATTAGCGTGACCCTTGGCTAGTGAACCACACCCCACTCTGGCATCTGAACTGTAACATTTTGACTATAAATCTGATGTTTTCCCTCAAGTAAGACAGAGCTCTACTTGCAACGGCATGTGATTCATTCAACAGACTGTGTTATGCAGCTGAATGAGGCAACATTTGTAAGAAGTAATTTCAAACCTAGTTAACTAAGTAATCTCTCCTTTCTGCCAAATAGAAGCACAACCCGGGAGCCAGGGTTAGGATCTGTGAAACAATCCACCCCCTGGCTCCTGTGAGGTCCGTGCATCCGCTTAAGGGGGAGACGGCACACAGCCATAGAGACCACTGCCACCACAGACAGTCTAGAGAGACCACTGCCACCAAGGTCTAGAGAAACCACTGCCACCACGGTCTTGGGTTGGTCCAGGCCATTATCATCAGGCCTCGGAGCTCCTGTACCCATGGGTTATTAAAGTTGTGGAAAGCAGTTACGACTCGTCTCATACAGGTCTGCGCCCTTCTACCATCAAGCCTCTAGTTCCCAACCGCTCGAACCTTATCACTGGCTTTTCTGTTTTCATCTCCATTAGCCTTTGTATGCTATTTAAGGAAACTAATCATACAATCAATGAAACAAATCTAGAGTAACCGTAAGTTAAAGTCTCCATATCCCTATTAATTCGTCTACAAATCGCGTATGGAGACGCGGTGGGTCTCTTCTTATCCCCATGATGATGATCCAATCCATCGTGATGATCATGATGATCATCATGATGAATACGCGGATTTGAGTCTTTAGTAAAGAATGGAAGTAGGGAGTAGAAAACCTTCTATTACCGGAGTGCCATGACTACAATCAAAACAAATGATGCAGACATGAAAATATGCACCAATCTGTAACAGAAAACCGCCTAATTTATTACGCTTACCCCGTCTCGGCTAGAAGAAAATGGCGTCTGTGAAAAAAGTTCATGCACAGAAAGGATTTGCGCCAAAACGGTCAGATTATTCAAATAACGATTTTAAAAATCCTAAATAGTTGGGATAGAATCAAGATTCTAACTTAGAAAAAAAGAAACAAACTTCATATGTTGAATTTCGATTTATAATACGTGTATTTTATACCGATATTCAAACAAAATAATCCGAGTGCTGTCCCCTCTTTACCTTGTCATACAACCAGTGCCAATCGGTATGTTGTGATGCTTATCCAAAAGTGAGTTATCCTTGCTTTACAATAAGATGAGGATGACTGTATGTTGTTCCTGAGAACGTATTGGATAGATTTTTTGCGCTTGTACGAGCAACCAGATTTTCCCCCTAGTCTTCTCCCTGAGCTTGGGCTGGTGATTGACCTTGACGCCTGCTCTGCTCTTCATTATAATTTATATTACGTTACCAAACTATAGCGTAACTTCAGAGACACTGATAACATACTCGACCTTTTTATTTAACTTAAGCCTCCTTGCTCATATGTCATGTTCTTCGCGTCAGTATGTCGTGGGTCAGGATGAACTGAAAGCGTGTGGTCGAAAGCCTTTTGAACCATGTTTGAGACGACGAGTAGCGGACACGGCGAGGAGAGAGAGAGAGAGAGAGAGATCGAGAGAGACGAGACGAGAGAGGAGAGAGAGAGAGAGAGAGAGGAGAGAGAGAGAGAGAGAGAACGAACGAACGTTTATTTAACAAGGGTAGTGAATTAGGCAGTGTGCCTTTCTTACATTCAGCCCTTGAGTCAAAATATTCAAATGTGGTAAGAGAGAGAGAGAGAGAGAGAGAGAGAGAGAGAGAGAGAGAGAGGGGGGGGGGGGAGCTGGGGAAGGGGGGATAAAGGGAAGAGAGAATGAGAGTAAGAGGGTGGGTGGGTGGGGGAGAGGGAGGGAGAGAGAGAGAGAGAGAGAGAGGGGCGCTATGCATGCAACCTCATGATGGTCAGAGAGAGAGAGGGGGGGGGGGGGGGGGGGGGGGCACGCTATGCCTCCAACCTCAAGATGAGCACAACTAAACACCCACCACCCATTATAGTTATTCTCTGAAATATTATCAAAATTCCTGCCAGACACACATGTTTAGAATGAAACAGGAACCAATTGTTTGCAACTTACATCCATATGGTTGTCAACTTAATGCTGTGACTAGCAAGAATACTCTTTGTTTTTGGTGTTGTATTTTTGAAAAAATGTCAATCAGCGTACATGGGTTATGTTGAAAGTGAAAGTGTTATAAACTTAAACTATGAACCAATTTATCATTAACCAAAATATGCAATTGCATAATGTCTGAAACCTGTTTCGGAAAAGATGGTCAGAAAAGGCACCTTCTTTGTCATTGGGAATGCCAACATACTAGCTGGATAGAAAAGATCATAGTCTTATTCACCGTGAATGCCAGAATGCAAGCTTGTTAGAAAAGGCTGCAATTTTAGTCACTGAATCAGTGAATGCCATCATACAAGCTGGTAATAAAAAGATTTTATTCTTTGTCACTTTAAATGCAAACATACAAGCAGGTAAGAAAAAATTGTATTCATAGTCACTTTGAGTGCCAACATACAAGCTTCTTAGAAAATATTGTGTTCTTAGTCACTGGATGCCAACATGCAAGCTTGTTAGAAGAGATTGTGGTCTTAGTCACAGTGAATGCTAGCATACAAGCTGGTTAGAAAAGATTGTATTCCTAGTTACTGGGAATGCTAACATGCAGGCTAGTTAGAGGAGACTGTCTTCTTAGCACAATGAATGCCAACATGCACTGAAGAGGTACAAATACCTTGCATGACCATACAACATTCAAGTCTGAATAAGGTGGATTTTTCTTGGAAATTTTCTTATTTCTTCATATTAAAAACATGTTTCAGTTGTTGAACTGTTCAGATTTACAATGGGTTTGTACCTTTGCTGACCTTTTCATGCACAGAACCAGAGAAGGCTGAGAATCCTAGACCAAGTCCTGTGACAAAAGCCTCACCCAGGCAGCTGACTGACCATGGATGTAAGAGCAATCTGGCTTCACTGCCAGAGGGGTCAGAGGCTTCCTCTTGAGCACAGACCAGGCCGGACCTCTTCCAGAGTTTGTCAACCTCAGCACTATGAGCAGAGACGTGGTTCCTGTAGATCTCTATGGACAATGTTTTCTATGCCTGCTGTGCATGCAGAGACTGCAACAGCCACTGACCGGATTGAGAGTGCTGAGAGGGATATGGTTGCCGGAGCCACAAGCCATGTAATCTCTGATATGGAGATTCAGCAATTTCTTCATAGTGAGACAGGGGCTGACCGCATCCGACAAATGTTCTCCAGAGAGTGAGCTTCCTCTTTGATTATCTTCATACCTTTGTGATTTTTTTAATTCATAAACACCAGTCATATGTGTGTTGTAAAATGAACAAAAAATGCTCTGTTTAGAAATGTGTGTGTATGCTTCTGTGTATGTGTATGTTTGTTTCTGTATGTGTTTGTTTCTGTGTGTGTTTCTGTGTGTGTGTGTGTGTGTGTGTGTGTGTGTGTGTGTGTGTGTGTGTGTGTGTGTGCCTCTGTGTGTGTGTGTGCCGCTGTGTGTGTTTGTGTGCATGTGTGTGTCTGTGTGTGTGGGTGTGTGTGTGTGTGTGTGAGACTGCCTGCATGCCCCCGTGCCCCACCGCCACCCCCCTCTCCATCTCTCTCTGTCTCTATATTTCTGTCTCTCTATTTCTCTGTCTCTCTATTTCTCAGTCTCTCTATATCTCTGTCTCTGTCTCTCCATCAATGTTTCTGTCTCTGTCTCTCTCTGTCTGTTGCTCTCTCTCTCTCTCTCTTTCTCTTTCTCTCTCTCTCACTGTCTCTCTCTCTCTCTCTCTCTCTCTCTCTGTTCCCTCTCGTCTCTGCTTCTCTCTTCTCTCTCTCTCTGTCTCTCATCATCTCGTCTCGTCCCTCTCTATCTGTCCTCTCTCCCTCTCCCTCTCTCTCTGTTCCTCTCCCCCTCTCCTCTCCCTCTCTGTCCTCTCCCTCTCTGTCCTCCTTCTCTCTCTCTCTCCTCCGTCTCCTCTCCTCTCTCTCCTGTCTCCATCTCTCGCTCCTCCTCTCTCTGTCGCTCCTCTGTCTCTCTCTCTGTCCTTTCCTCTCTGTCTCTCCTGTCCTCTCTGTTCCTTCTCTCATCTGCTCCCTTTCTCTCTGTCTCGTCTCGTCTTCTCTTCTCTCCTCGCCTCTTCGCTCTCCTCTCTCTCTCTCTCTCTCTCTCTCTCTCTCTCACTCCCTTCCTCTCCTCCCTCCCTCCCTCCCTCCAAAACTGAGCTATTATTTTTCTTGAACTGTTGAACTTGAAGCCTACAAAAGTTGATGATTATTTTATATTTGAGGCAACCCATCGTTATTACTGGAGTTACAAATTTATTTCTTTGGATTCTTCATGAACAGCCACCAGGGAAACCTGAGTCCAGAGCTGGCCTTGATCAAGACAGTGACCTTTCAGTCAGGGGGCCTGACCTTCCTGCTTATGTCCATCCTTGCTGGACGCCATGCCAAGGAGGACTTTGTCCAACGCAACCATCTGACTGTCTTCAAGACAAGATTCATGGCTTTTGTGAGTAGGACTAAGTGATCAATGTATTTATGTGCAGGTGGCAGTCTGCTTTATACTTGAAATTCCTTCCAGTATATTTCTGTACTGATATTCTCTTGTATCGCCCCCCCCCCCCCCCCCCCCCCCAATGAAAAGAAGAAAAAAAGTTGTGGTTAAGGTAACATGGGATGGGGGGGGGGGGATAGTTTGCCCAACCCTTTTTTCCCAGAAGAAGACAGATTACACATTAACAATTTTTCTTTCACTGAAAATGCTTTTCAAAACTTAAATAGTGGATTCCCTCAATGCTTATGGGACAGGGAAGATGGGACAACATGCTGTTCATTGTTTTCTGACAATTTTTTTCATCTTTTGCATGACTGAACAAAAAAATGTTTAGGGTTGACAGAAAAACATAGTGTTGGTCAGGTGACCGTAACTACAAGGATATGAACCAGTTTTGTATGTGACCTTATCTGTCTTCAGATTTAATCGCAGATGATAATCATACATGTATACATGATTGAGATAAAACTTCAGCTATGCCCAAAATCACTGCACAGTCATGTTAATGTTAATAGCACATGCTGAAAGACTTATCACAGAGTTCACTGAACTGATGATAACAAAAGTTTACATACTTCAAGCATGACAGTACTGTTTCATGAGAATGAGAAAATGTGAAGTGGGGATGAGGGTCAGCTTGGAGTGAATGTGTCTGTGAATGCACTTCAGGTACACTGACCCATTGCTAGAGGATGTGTAGCTGTGGTATGTGCATCTCGGTGGGTGGTAGTGTGGAAGGATGTTTGTGCAGGGTTGCAAATGGACATGGTATTGTAAGATAAGGGTGTGTGTGTGTGTGTGTGTGTGGATGTGTGGATGTGCAAGTGGACATTGTCTTAGAGGTGTATGCCAGAGGACCCACTATGTGCATCACAGTGTGGTGATGTCAGAAGGTAAAGAAAGCATGTTTATGGGTGTGTATTGGAGCATGGGAAATCCAGGCTTGTGCATGTGTGTGTGCGTGTGTGTGTGTGTGTGTGTGTGTGTGTGTCTGTCTGTCTGTGTTTGC
>JAWQFJ010002780.1:256509-276509 GCA_034096865.1 Theodoxus fluviatilis
TGTCATCTCTTCCTCTGTTTCATTCTTCTGGTGAATGCAAACTAGTGATTTTCAGATACAGTCTTTTCCTTCACAATTTGTCATGTCATTTTCTCATGCACTGTTCACCTTATTGCTGCTTCTCCTATTTCTTGTCTCTAGCAACGTGCACCTCCTGCCACTTTTCTCATTTTTTCAAATTTATTCCTTTTCTGTTTGCACTTTTTATCTTCCTACTCTGCCTCCTGTTCCTACCTCGAGTCTTACTTCTGTTTCTTCTCTCCCTCCTTTTCTTCTGCCTCTGATCTGCATGCCCCAGCTGTTGTTTTCCCTCCACCTCCTTATCCTTTTTCTACCCTCTTACTTCTCCCCTCCCTCGCTTCCTTTTCTATTTCCTCCTTCTCTTCTACTCATTGCCTTCCTCTTGATCTGGAATGCCTCCTCATCTCTTGCTGGAACAGAGAAAAATCCTTGCTAGAACACAGGAAATAGTGCACATGCACAAGGATGTTAAAACATCAACATCAGTGCTGAGTTTCAGTGTAGGCTTCAGTGACCTTTTGATAACCTCTCTTTGGTCATCTAATCACACAGGATTTTTGCTGGCCTGGTCATCTACGGCATGCTGAGCTCCACCGGTGAAACACAGGAGCAGAGGCACCACTGGCAGATACAGAACCTCTTGGAGCAGCAAAAGTGAGTATCAGAGGTCTTGTCCATTGGTTAGAGTGCTCACCCACTGTTGCTTGCTGCCAGCTGTTACAGCTTTCAAAGCCATGTTGATCTCACAGTTGCATCCTCATGCAAGATGCTTCACTTGCATTGTCTCTCCTCACCCAGGAGTCAAAGTGGATACCTGTGAGGGCAGTGATGGTGGAATGTAGTGTGACTGACCCATGTTAGCTGACTTGGGCCAGTGTTGGCGTGGAAGGCTCCCCAAGGAGTAGAGACTGTTTTGGTACCTGACAGTGTGCATCCTTTTGGCCTGCTGCTGCAATAAACTTATCATATCCAGTGGTGCAATGTTATTGACACCAACAAAGTTGAAATGGTGACATTGAAATAGAAGTAACAAGAATTTTAACAGAATTTTTATTTACAAAGTTTTATTCTGTAATGTTCAAAGACACAAATTAAGACATAAACACCATTCACACGCCAAGTTTGGAAATGAAAAAATCTCTTCATTAAATTTTGGGGCTAATTTTCAAATCAATACAATCTTTTCTACAAGAGGAAAAAAATACTTGGCCAAATCTTCTTAGCTTTAAAAAAATGATAAACAAATCCAGTGAGCAATGCAGTGTAGGCTAAGGTTTTATACAATTCACACATACAATGTGCTCTAGAGGAAACATGCAAACTACCCTTGTATACATACAGTTGAAGCAATAATCAATATCTGATATTTTACTCAGAAAAACAGCAGCTCTCTCATGAAGGGGAGAAGAAGGGATCAGCGAAGCCATTTTTAGTCCTTGGAGTTCTTCATCCTGAGAAACGGACAGCAGTGTGCTTACTGCCTTTGGCCGGTGATTTGTAACGTACAGCAAACAGTGTGCTTACTGCCTTTGGCCGGTGATTTGTAACGTACAGCAAACAGTGTGCTTACTGCCTTTGGCCGGTGATTTGTAACGTACAGCAAACAGTGTGCTTACTGCCTTTGGCCGGTGATTTGTAACGTACAGCAAACAGTGTGCTTACTGCCTTTGGCCGATGATTTGTAACGTACAGCAAACAGTGTGCTTACTGCCTTTGGCCGATGATTTGTAACGTACAGCAAACAGTGTGCTTACTGCCTTTGGCCGATGATTTGTAACATACAGCAAACAGTGTGCTTACTGCCTTTGGCCGGTGATTTGTAACGTACAGCAAACAGTGTGCTTACTGCCTTTGGCCGGTGATTTGTAACGTACAGCAAACAGTGTGCTTACTGCCTTTGGCCTGTGATTTGTAACGTACAGCAAACAGTGTGCTTACTGCCTTTGGCCGGTGATTTGTAACGTACAGCAAACAGTGTGCTTACTGCCTTTGGCCGGTGATTTGTAACGTACAGCATGGGCATGTGTCAGAATAGTCACCATTCAAGAACACTCTATTGTTATCACAGTGTCCTTCATATCGATCTCTATTTTTGCAACATTGCATCTTCTGATGTGTTGGCATTCATTCCCTGCTTTCTCCATGTTTCAGGATTGCCAGAGGGGAAGTGCGTCCAAACTATGTAAAGGAAGCCAGACTCTTCTCACCAAACTAGATGCAAGCTTTCTCCATGGGAAAAATTTGCACCAGCAACAGTTCAGAGAGGACTGCAATCCCTGCTTTCCAAACTGACTGACAGCTGCAGAACTGTAGGCTGCACTGGGAGTTTGCTCCCTGGACACTGCCTGGACTGCATTGTGGGTTGCCTGAATCTATCAGGACGTCCCTATCACAAGTGTTCCTTTGAAAAAGCACTCACGGTGTCCCTCTGCTGAGCAGGGTGGTGTAGACTACTTGAAGTGACAGGGTTGTCCAGCGTCATCCCTTGGGATGAGTGCCACGTTAGAATGGAAAAGTCACTGCTGGACAAGCTGGATCCTCGCACTGAATCAGGTTCAACAGGCAGCCAAAACCCTTGGACTGCTGTCTGGAGAAGAAACATGGGAGTACCTTGTCAAATAGGACGGAATGCCTGGAAAGTCGTAGTGTGTATCAAGTGGATTTGCCCGTGTTGATCATTTGTGGGAAAACGTGGGGAAAATATATTTAATTTTTCCTACTGAACTTGCAGAATATAAACATATCTCCTTAACAAAAAAATCAGGGATGGTTGGGAAGGGTTGTCAAGCTATGAACATGTGTCTTAATATCAGAACTGAGGGAATGTTTTGCCCAGTGCAGTGATTGATGGTGTGTGCATTACACAGTGCATTACATTGATGGCCTTGATTGAAATAAATGCACTAACCTGCGTTTGGGTTCAAGGTGCTTTCAACGTAATGTTTTGTTCCTGATAATTCATTTATTCATGTGAATACTTGGCTTGTCCTGCATCTGCCTAAAGAAAGATATCCTTTTATCAGCATCTCTTTGCATTGGTATGATAAGTTCTGTTGCACTCTTTTCCCTCTAAACGAAACCAGTACATCAGGGAAGACAAGTTGTGGATTGAAACATCAATAACCATGTTTATAGTCTGATGAGAACATTTCGTTGGAATGATGCCCTGTGGGTTTGTCTTAAGAGAGATATTGCAATTTAGACCAGCTCTATAGAATGTTATCACTAAACTGAGTGTATTATCAGGTACAAATCCAAGTGCACCTTCACCTTTGATAGCAAGCCTGCATTTTGCAAAGGTTCAGTTGTTGTATAGAAAGGGAAGTGTAACATACCGCCAGAGATGCTTGATGCACATCTAATCCGCTGGAACCCCTGGCTGCTGGTCTTTCAGGGCCCGCTCCAGCAGAGGACCTTCACCCTCCACAGTAAGCCAGTGTTTCATAATGGCTCAGGTGCTGTACATGTATTTGAGGCAGCTTCCATTTGTGGAGTGATGAAAGCATGAAAAGGTTACGAAGCTTCTTTCCTTTCTCAGTTGGTGTTTTGCAACATGTATGAAGTAGTATGCATGGCTCAACTTCAATGTAGTCTGTTGTCACTGATTCGGTGCTACAAAAGGACTTACAGAAACACTATAACCATCCAACACTGGAGGATTATGAAAGTACAAAGATGGTTTATTTTCATCTATGGTGCACATACAAGACAGAAAAGAAAATAACTGAGGAGGGTGATATAGAGATAGGTACAAAAGTATGAAAATATTGAACTGCCAGTCACATCTTGATTAGATGATCATTAAACATTCTTTGATTGATTCTAAAATCCACTGCTCCCCTCCAAAAAAAAAAACTTTTAAAAGTGCTCCTTTTTGTAGAGAACACATACAGTGAGTAATGAAAAAACGACTTTATACATTGCTTGGGTGACTTCTCGGGGACTTTTTGAGCAGCCCTTGAACTGCATATCTCTGAAACTTCAGTCAAAACAATGACACCTGTAATGACCTGTATTTGCTTCCTGTCAGAAACATAACTAAAGGGAGCAAAAATAGCCATCTGATTCTCTAATATGGATGAGCTTCTGAGATGAACTGTGTCTCTTCATTGCTTCACAAAATTAAAAGAAAAAAATTCTGAACAGCTGCATTGAAAAACTTTCCAGAAGCATAAAACAAGTCTACACCATCTTTCTTTGATGTCATGGCAAATTATATGCAAAATCAGGAAGAGTGCTTCATTCGTGAAAACATTGAGGTTGCAGCACATCTGAGTAAATAAATCTTTTTGTATCCAACAGGAACATGAGGGTGCTAGCAATCTGACGTTTATCGCTAGAGACAAAATGCCAAGAGAGTACTTCTTGGGGTGCTTTTGGGAGGTGGAGCTGAGTGTAGTGAAGCACTGGCACAAGTATCTACATCATATTTGTCACTGGTCATTTTCACAGTCCAGCAGGTGGTGAGTGTTTTACTGCCAGCCAGAGCAGCGCAAGAATCCAAGGCTGTGCAGTCAGGAAGTGTCTTGCATTGGATGAGACATGGGACCACCACCAGTGGTCTTTGCCAGGTGCACACTGATCTCTGCAAACATGTCACGTACAACGCACTTGTTCCAAACCACCATAACTTAGCTTTTCTAAAAGAGTAAATTGACAAGTAATTTCTCTCTGAATGTAATGCAAGGGGACACTTCCATGATGAGCCTCCATAACTGTGTCCCAGCCACATGTGCTTCTGTGAGACCCGTGGAAGCGAATGCTAGGGATTTCCCACAAAGATATTCCAATGGTGTATGCCGTGCAAGCATAGTAATGCGAGACATAAAATGTCTCCTTTTCACCACAGTTTAACTTTAAATTTTGCCTTGAAAGAACCGTGCATGCAAAACCGGTATTCCCTTACTTAACTGACCTGCAGACACCATAGAGTACCTTTGGGGAAACCCTTTGCATTTGCTCCAGTGAATCCCAAAGATGCGCATGACAATGGAACCTCAGGATATGTAGGATTACCCAGTCTGTCTCATTCACAAATGCATCTGGATAAAATGCTCCACCACTGAATTAAGTCCTTCAGGCAACAACTCTCTCCATCTGGCCTGCCGTGCGACCACCGAGGCAGACAGGCAGGCCAGTGAGGAACTGAACGGCCTTTTCTTGACCTCTCTCTCCAGCAGAATGCTTCGGACGGACTGACCACTGTGGTCCCGAGTGCAGAGGTGGGCTCCATGGGCCAGGAAGTTGTCCACGAGATCGCCGTTGGCGAGCATCCACTGGGGCAGGTGAGCGACCATTAGGTGGAGCGGGGTACTTCCCTGGGAGTTGGGGACGAGGTGACGAGGGGAATGCGCTTGGGGCAAAGATCTGCTCAGGCGAACACTGCTCAGAAGCAACTTCTCGACGAGGCTGGAGTGGTATTGATGTTTCATCATCAATACGCTCAGGCGATGGAAGATGGTCTCTCCTTGGAGCCAAGGAGTGGATTCGATGAATGCATCTATCTGCTTCTCCAGCTGTGCGAACTCTTTGGGCGTTGCCAAGTCGACGTCCTCTAGAAGCATGGTCATGGTTGCCAAGCAGTAGTGCTCGAGGATCCTCACCCTTCTGCACAAAGTGCAGGGCGACCCATTTGCGACCATGGCCATGTCATGATACGACTCCTCGGTGTCTGGCCGCATGCGGAAGCCACCCAGTTCTGTCGTGGCTTGCAGGCACTTGGTGAAAGCATCCAGAGCGGAGGAGTACGTTTCGAATCGGACGCTCTCCTCCAGCATAGCGTGTGACGACCTGTAGACTTGAATGATGGTGTCGACAACGTACTTGAGGTCAGTTTGAGGGTTGCTCTTCAGCCTTGCTATGGCGTGCCTCAAGATGGACACGGCCAACGTAGGGTTGCCCCTTTGCAGGAACGCACGCACGCAGTAGCAGGCGAAGTTAACGACGTGGCTCCCTATAGGCAACACCCTCTCCAGAACCAGTAGACTCTGCACGTCCATGATGTCCGAGGTCGTGCTCAGCAGTGCTAGCTCGGAAAGGCTCTGTGGTTCATGCATGCCGATGATGCGGGCAAAGGAATTTTCTGGCTCTGTCTTGAGTATGAGGCGTTGTGGGCTTTTCCACCGAAGATGCATTGCTGCCTCCCAGGCGTGCATCGCCTTGACGGTCTCGCCTTTCCTCCAGTGCATGACGCCGCACAATTCCAGAGCTTCGATGCGGTCCTCGACGCAGAATATCTCGATGGGTTTCTCCTTCATGGCCGGGCGTCTGGACATTTCAGCAGCCTCACCGATCAGGCGATCCTGACGGTTCACTCCCCGGATCCCAGATATCTGCAGCTGATTCTTGGTCGCCTTGTTCACGAAAGCTCTGATGCGGAGGGCTATTCTGGCTTCAGCCACAGCTTCAAGACACCTCTCGCCTGCAGCATCCGTCACTGAGGGGTCAGCCCCAGCTTTCAGAATCATGTCCACTACGTCGCAGTCGTTGGATCTGACGGCTTCGTGGAGGAGAGGGCCGTAGCGACAGCTCTTTGTCCCTGAATCTGCGGCGCAGATGTCCGCCCCGTGTCGAAGAAGCACTCTGACCATAGGTGCCAGTCCCAGTCGCGTGGCATGGAACAACGGGGTCAGTCCGTCCTCATTGGGTTCGTCCACGTGCACGCCGCACTTGGTGATGAGGTAGGAGACCATATGTGGTGTGCTTGTCTGCAGGACGAGATGCAGGGACGTGGCCAGGTCCTCATGGCGGAAGAGTTCCGACCTCTGCTCCCTGGAGAAGGGAGACATCATCTTCCTCAGGTTGGACAGCTGGCCGGTCCTAATGAAGTGCTCTGCCATCCTGACATCCACCTGGCATAGTTCCCTCTGAAGAGCAAAGCCAATCAGTCAGGGCAGTAGCAAGGACTTGACTTAATTGCTTCAGGGCAGCGACCCATCACATGTTTACGACTACATTTTGCTATACCGTGTAAATCAAGAGAGTACCCGCCAATGGGTTGTGGATAAGAATAGACCCACCATGTCTCCCTACGCGGTTTGTAAAAGGCGGATAACTAGGGAAATCGTGACTCGCTTTGCTCTTGCTCTAAACTGTTGTGGTGATTTTCGTGATCAATAGCCTTACATAGACTACAAAGACTGACAGGCGAAAAAATCATCATCATCATCATCATTACATCATCATCATCATCATCATCTTCTTCTCCTTCTTCAAGAAGCACTGTGACGAACATTAACGAAAAGAGCGTGAAAAGTTCTATATGTAGAGCTCTTATTTCTCACATTGCGGCTGTTTGCCCTGTTGTTGGTGCTCAGGCTATTCATCCGGTATGCCTCGGTCATGGGGATGCTGTGGTTTTTGTTACTTTTGAATACTACAGCATATGGCTCTCGGCACACTGCAAACTATTTAATGCCTGTACCAATGCGTTGTTCATGTGTGTTTGCGTGCGTGCGTGCGTGTGTGTTTGTGTGTTCCTGCCGCTAACTAACTAGCTGTCTCCTCAGAGAAACATGCACGTCTTTTGCTACAGGTTTTATTGAAGAAAAAGGAAGAGAGTAGCATGCCTGATGAGTGAACATAATTACTATCTTCGAACGTCAATGACAGAATTACAATGCGCACGCCCACATACACGCGCTCGCGCACATAAGTACGCACACGCACACACACGCACGCACACACACACATACGCACGCACGCACACACGTGCGCGTGCATGCACAAACACGCGCGCACGCATTCGCAGAGGCGTGCACACGCAAACTCACGATTGACTGCACAGGTGCACACCCACGTGCTTACTAATGCAAGCGCACCTGACCCAGCATGCACACATGCGCGCAAATATACAACTTCGCGTTTTGCTTTGCATCACTTTTTGTGTTGCGATTCGTGAAGAAACGTTGCTTGATTTGCATGAGTAGTTGCTTGATACGGACACAGGCGGAATAAATCATTGTCACCCCATTGTTGACCAAGTGAACACTGTTAATTAACTGTAGGTAGCAGAATATGCAGCTCCCTAACGCAACCCACAACATTCGACGTGAATAGTGCTCTGGTCAAGACTTGTTTATATTGATGGGTTAAAAAAACCAGCATGAGTCTTGCTTGTTGGTACACCATGCCTCGACAATTGCTCCAAAAATGTTTGTCTGATACAGAGATGGTTAGAGGTGTCGGAATGCTTGAAACTGGGTGTTTTCAGCGCCTAGTGGCACAGGCCTTGAATGTCATCCAAATTGTGATTTCACGGATGTAGAAACGGTACCAAACTACAGGTACCGTTTCAAGAAGGCCCTCTGGCGGACGAACTCGTATCACCAATTAGCGGGAAGACAGATCATGCAAGCTCGCCGACACCCCTAACGGATCGCTACTCAGCATAAAAACGACCTCCGCCGCACAAATGGGACTCGAACTTCGACTGAAACCGTAAGGAGGAAACTTCATGAAGGTGGGCTGAGGTCAAGAGCACGTGCAGTCCGCTTTCCCTTGACCCAGCAGCACAAGCAATTAAGCCCTACCTGGACTCAACAGCACGCCACATGGACCATCGCTGACTGGACGCCCGTCTTGTTTACCAACGAGTTAAGATTTTGCCTGGTTATGACAGATCGCCGGCAGAGAGTGTGGAGGAATAGAAATCAGCGATTCCACAATGTGTATGTGGCCTAGCGTGACCTTTATGGAGGCGGCTCCCTGTTGGTCTGGAGTGGAATCAGCGTGCAGGGAAAGACAGACCTCCCCGTGCTCTTGAACGGGTCCTTGACAGCGGTAAGGTACTGGGATGAGATCCTTGACCCCATCGTGAGACCCTACGATGGAGCCGTCGGCCCGGAATTCATTCTCATGGACGACAACGCCCGCCCACACAGAGCACGCATTGTGGACCAGTACCTTGATGACGAATCAATCAAACTAATGGAGTGGCCAGCCAGGTCTCCGAATTTAAATCCCACATAACACGTTTGGGACATGATCAAGAGAGCCGTTTGTGCACGTGTCGACCAACCCCGCACGCTGGATCCCCTTGGACAGGCCTAACAGGAGAAGTGGAACAGAATTCCCAAGTAAAAGGTCCGGGAACTCATCTGTTCCACGAGGAATCGCTGTCAGGCTGTCATTCGGATACGTGGGAGTCACACACGTAACTGACATTTCATCTTGTGTCGTTTGACATAGACTTCACACAGTTTTGAATGACATACCTTTTTCACGCCATAACTATGTTGATTATCCCTAATTTTGGTGGTAGACTCGGTAGTGTGCCTTCCCAAATTTTCTACAAATGACATCTTTGCTGCTTATGATTATGTTTTGTTGTGTGATACCCAACGAATGGAAAGATAGAACTTTATTTGATTAAAGTCAATGGCATTTATTAAAGCATTTGTCATTTTAGTGATGCAGAGCAAATGTGGAGTAGTATAGATACATTTTGGCAAGCGTGTGCACATGCAAATTCGCACACATGTCCACGCGTGTGCTGGTTCACACATGCACATGCATGCACACAAGGGGAGGGGTGGGGGTGGGGAACGCAACTTACCTCTGGGTTTTTTGCTTGCAGCTTTTTCCTGAGCAGTTTGAAAGGGCTGCAGGTAGACTTTTGGGTAGCAGACTGCTCTTCCTCCAACGAAGTAAATCGAATCGAACTTCCCGACATTGTACTGAAAGCACACGGAATATATTCGTACATTCAAGGCGAGGCATAGATTACATGGTGCTCGTTCCATACATCAGAAAATATAGTAGTATTACTAATTAATCAGCCAATAAATTCTTATTGATTTTGCCTAATTTCTTGGAAATTAGGCCTACAGTTTTCAGTGTGAGTGTCTCACGCACGAAAAATGCTTCATCGGTGTTTTGGGGGTTGTTGGTGTATTTTTTTCTTTCAATAACCCTTTTCCATGATGGGTAGGTGAAAAAAGGAGGTTGAGTGAGAGAAGTTTGATTAGAAGGTAGTGAGGGTAGAAAGTAAAGGGTAGAAGATGGTGAGGGGAGGGGTTCGTGTGGAAGAAGTGGAAGTTCTATGTGGGAGAGGTGGAGTATTGGAATGGGTCAGGATGAGTGGTCGGAATAGCTTCCAGAGAGGGCAACAATAGTGGACTCGTCCGAGGAGAGGGGTGTGGGAAAGACAGCCAAGCTGGCGGACCGCACAAGCTGGCGTGCCACACCTGACTGACTGCATTTTCACGATATGTGTCTACTTGAACAAGGGCCATCCTGCATAACCTAAACTCCTAATACGGATCCGGACGCTCTGCGCGTGACAGAAAAGTTTCGGTGTCACCAAAAACATAACCAAAAACCAAACCCAAACAAACAAACAAGTTCGGCCTAACGTGCGTCGATGTATAAATAAATCTGGGAAAATCCCTGGTCGATTAGAAATAGACGTTTCGTTTCGTCATTTTAAACATGTGTTTACCGGATGTGTTTATTGATGGACAAATTTGATGTTTATGTCAGATTGAACGTTTTTTTGTTGTGACAGCCCTACAACAACCCAACGGTATATCGACCATTTTTTTCAACATTGAAGTCGTCCGGATACGGTTCGATGAAATGATCTAAAATCGTAGGTCTAGTCATGGACGTAGTACCGAGAGAGCAACCCTGCGTTCAGTGATTGATAGCTACAAACTGTATGTTAGATAATCTTGTTATAGAAGCTAAAGGGAAAAGGGCGAGGAGCTGTTATACTAGCTCAATGTTTAACTTTGCGATAAATGTTTTTTTTCTTAGCATGATTTGTACACATTTTCATAATAGAGTAGTCGACTTACTGAGAAATGAAGAAAAACGTTTCGTTTCATTCGGAATATGGTATGTTTATGATATTTTATCGTTAAACGTTTTGCTAATGAATGGTTGGTGATTTCTCATGAAAAAAAATCAAATGTGCTACTTTGCTTATTTTGGTACGTAGGCTATTCTCGATCTGTATTGACTATAGTTTATCTTTACAATTCACCAGTTCCAGAGCAATAAACAAATAAACTATTTAAAAACCAGCAAACCCCTATTTATCTAACAAGCATTTAAAAGTAGTCCACTGAATATTTTTAAATGCCTGGTATCTATTCTGGCTATGCTGCAACAAAACCACTTGCAACAGTCTATGGAGGTTAAAACGGAATTTCATCTCTGTGAAAAATATCCCAGATTAGAGCGAGTTTTCAATTTTACGTTGACGATAAGGTGAAATTTCCAACAATGATGAGCCATTCAATGAGTGTTTTGTAGTATTATACTTTGTAGTCATGAAGTCCCAGGAACTCGATGCGGGAAGGAAGGAAGTTGTGCAGCATGTCAGCCTTTGTAGACTATGCAAGACCATTGATTGCGAACAATCAGTAGATAGATTCGATTAAACTTAGCAGCAAGGCAAGTCTCTATTTCTCTTCTCGCCTTAAACGAACCAGCCATTTCAGCTATGTACAACCTTTGAATACTAAATCGCTAGAGCTGGTTGAAAGCACGTGCAAAGCAAGTCTCGAGGTACAACCTTTGAATACTAAATCGCTAGAGCTGGTTGAAAGCACGTGCAAAGCAAGTCTCGAGGTACAACCTTTGAATACTAAATCGCTAGAGCTGGTTGAAAGCACGTGCAAAGCAAGTCTCGAGGTACAACCTTTGAATACTAAATCGCTAGAGCTGGTTGAAAGCACGTGCAAAGCAAGTCTCGAGGTACAACCTTTGAATACTAAATCGCTAGAGCTGGTTGAAAGCAAGTGCAAAGCAAGTCTCGAGTTCCTTAGCCATTCGCCTTGTCGAACTTCATAAGCCCACGTGACCCGTACTTAATCTCCAGTGCATTTTCTTACACACTTCAAATTTTTCTAATGCAGGTCGCTAAAAGCTACCTACCTTTAGGAATTTGTAGTACGATAGACTTTCACATACTCCTGTTTTGAACAGTATCTTTTTTCAGAAACAGCCGGAAGCCTCGTGTTAAAAAATGATTGGCTGCGCTCCACACAAACTGGTGGTACCTATAATTTATCACCCGCTTGTCGATGTGCGATGCACCACGTACGCAGATAGTTCTGTGAGATTAGAGCACGTGCCGATGCGTTGGTGATGATTCAGCTCAGATAACCTACAGCTGGTTGTATGTGGAGTTCAGAGGTAATTAGACGGAGACATTCGAATGTGCGACTAATTTTAGATTTGTTTTTGAAAGACAACAATCAAACCTGCTGATGGAGTTGTCTGAGTAAACTGTCAGGCTAGGATGTGCTTTTAAAAGTATCAAAAACCTAGGATGGCATTGATCGTGTATTGAATTTCTTACCCAAACGTACCGAAAAAGTGTCAGCGTTTGCAGTAAATCAGTTTTTACAGGGACAAATTGGGCTGAGCGTTTCTTTGGGGCCACATTAGATTGGATCATAATGTACTCTGTCTGGGTCCAATACGTGCGTATAAAATGCGCTTCCATACCCCCAGAAGAGAATTTTGACACGAGATACACATCTAAACGTTACGTCGTGTTAAAATAACATTTCACACGAGTTACTATGTAAACTTTGACTCACCTCGACTCTATGTGTTCCAAACGATGTTGCCCATGATATTTCTGTACTGCGGCGCTCTCCGAACTCTCCCAAACACTATGATCTGTACACTTGAGACTTCCCTTTTATATGTTACTCCGTATGTATTGATAATCTTGCAAGATATAGCTGTTGATTGCTTATCATTGGACGTATCGAACGGACGTTCAGAGAAACACTTGTACACTTGACTACGAAGTGTAGTCTGGTGAAATTAAATCCAACGAAAAAGCTATGCCACATACATTAAACTCACATGAAGGCATTACCAGTGTTTGATATGACAATATTATATTATATATTGAATATATGTGTTTTCCAGCGTTTATACACAGTCACAATAAGACATTTAAAAGAAATTCATTAATCGGGTAAGAATAAGATTTCTTGATAACATTTCTTGGCAAACGGATCGAAAGATATGGTTACAGTACGAGGGCAAGTGAAGGTCGATGTACAAGCCGTTTTGGAGACAGTAGGAATTTTTAAGAGGAATATATATCTCTCAGCCACTCGACCATTTATGAGTTCTTAAGGGGAGGAAAAAGGCCCTATTAGCGAATCATCTTGGTCCAAACACCACACGAGTACGTACATATATGAAACTAGTGGACAGAGAGTGGGCGATCAGTCACCCCAATCGCACCTCAGTTCCAACAAAGGATGAAGACGTGGTAATCGTCAACTTCAAAAAGGACGAGCGACAACAAATATAATTATTTGTAACTCTGTGCGTAATTGCATTAACCAGTGAGGCAACTGCCTGACTGTTTGTATGCTAAAGCGAATTGATGTGAACAAGATACCATGCACATTCACGTCCGTTTGATGGCACACACACACACACACACACACACACACACACACACACACACATGCACACACACACACACACACACACGCGCGCGCACACACACACACACACACACACACACACACATATATATATATATATATATATATATATATATATATATATATATATATATATATATATATATATATATATGCAGGGGCGGACGAGGGGGGGTGTTCCGGGGTTTCCGGACTCTCTCTCTATTTTCACGTTGGCAAAACTCCCCACTCGAGCTTGCCTTTTCATTTCTACCGAGAGGTTTGCGGCTTGTTGACCTAAGGGAGGTAACTCCTGACGCTGCCGCGTGTGGCTTGTGGTCAAGGGGGAGACAACTTTGTCACGTATTTGTGCGATTTTGGAAACTCTCACGTGGGCGTATAATAGTTAGTTACAAATGAATTTGAGAGAGAGAGAGAGAGAGAGAGAGAGAGAGAGAGAGAGAGAGAGAGAGAGAGAGAGAGAGAGAGAGAGAGCGAGAGAGAGAGAGAGTTAGCGAGCAACGATACGTTTCGACTGAATCTTCGTCTTCTTCCCGAAACGAAGATTTCTTTGTTGTCGCTCTCCTTCGCCTCACACAACCAAGTTTTCCAGTAAAACATGACATACAGTTAGCATAATTTTGTTTTCATAATGATCATTCTTTAACTATCAATTATATTTGCTTGCATTTGCTGACGACTGCGATTTTTGTTGCAGACGAGCTGCGTGTGCATGAGATGTCTTGAGTTGCCACTCCGTGCCAAGCACAGACGCTGCCTGCCTGCCTGCCTTGCCTTCCGTTTGGTTTCCATGGTTTTGTTTGCAATTGCTGTGTTGTACCACGTGATATGCATTTCGTTTCAGTCAGCACTAATAGTGTCTTCCATTTGGTTTCCATGGTTTTGTTTGCAATTGCTGTATTGTACCACGTGAAATGCGTTTCGTTTCAGTCAGCACTAATAGTGGCTGCGCTCGATTTGTCCGCCTGAATCCGCCGGCGGGCGAGACGGGGCACCGGCGGGTTTTTTGTTGCGCTCGATTTCTTCAGGTCACATGACCGGCGGATCATCCGGCGAACCGCCGGGTCCGCCCTCAGGGGCCTGTTCAAGAGGCCTACCGGTACGTACCGGTACGTACCGGTTGATACCGGTAGCCTCTTGAACGACTTGGTACGGCTACCGGTACGTACCGGTACGTACCGCGCCAGAGAGCCGTTGCGCCTCCGTGCGTTCAAGACGACCTACCGGTAGCCGAGCAACCGGTTTGCCCTCTTGAACGACTCGTTATGACCCAACGGTAGCCAAGATGGCTTCCGCGATGCCTTCTCATCGCCGCGGATTGCGCTTCTCAACCAAATGAGTAAACCAGCAGCTGCAGACTGCTCGTTCCTTGTGGAACTGATGAAATACGTTAAGTTGTAGCTGTGCATGAATGCTCGGCATCGCTCGAATAGAAATTTATGTCAAAACGAAAGTGCTAACTTGGTGTAAGCAAGAATATTTCGATGCTCACTTCAAGGGAGATTACACAACAAAGGGTTAATGTAAGATATAAGAGTTGCTTCCCTTAAATTTGTTTCGCTATCTGCCTTGGAAATGTTTGCTAACATCTTGCCCAGTAATTATTTCAGAGCAGTTATTCTTTTAAAAAAGAAAAGTACAATATCAGCCTAACTTCTTGTAACGTCTCGCATAGGCTGGGTAATAATCACAGGTCGAAATGCGTGCCACAGCGCATATTTGTGATGACGACTTTCTTCCTTTCCCCAAAGATTATAGGTTACACAAAGATAGCTCATGCCGAGCTTTTGCTCTTAAAAGTTACAAGACGCTCGGAACGCAGCGCCCCAAGCGGCCAGAAGTATGGGGAAGTAATCACACTGCTTAGATACAATTAAAAAGTGCTTGTTTGTCGACGCGTTTCTGATGCATTCCGATCATGTTTGTGAATACATTTACGGTGCAATGTGTAATAAAATGATTTGCTGCAATAATGGGGGTGCTTTGGCTTTGTTTTTTGTAGCAGGCGTTGTGAAATCGAAATATTTGGTTCATAGAAATGGATGCTTCTGCGCATGCGCGTGAGCCTATAGTCCGTTTCAACATTGCACATTTAAAATGACGGACATAGTCTCGCTTCGCGCAGAAAAAGCTGAATTTGGGGACACTAGAAACCCCATCCAAAGAAAATGTAAGCCATGAACAGCATTAATTTATCAAAGCTGTATGTTGATTGCATCATTAGGTCGTTAAAGCGCTTATCTTTTACAAATGGAAATGCAGGTCATCTACACGCCGATCTTCCAAGTTCGCGCACGTCTATTTATAGCTGACGCGCGGAATACATTGTTGTTATATCGCAACGAAATCCACTGACAGGTGCTTTCGCGTGAAGGTGCATTGACCCGCATTTCCAATTTTGCAATGCACGACCTATTCATGCATTCAACATTCCTCCTCCTCCTCCTCCTCCTCCTCCTCCTCCTCCTCCTCCTCCTCCTCCTCCTCCTCCTCCTCCTCCTCCTCCTCCTCCTCCTCCTCCTCCTCCTCCTCCTCCTCCTCCCCCTCCCCCTCCTCTCCCTCCTCCTCCTCCCCCTCCTCCTCCCCCTCCTCCTCCCCTCAGAAACGCGTCGACAAACAAGCACTTTTTAATTGTATCTAAGCAGTGTGATTACTTCCCCATAGTCCTGGCCGCTTGGGGCGCAACGTGTCTCGATCCTCATAACAATTAGCTAATGAGCTATCTTTGTGTAACCTATAATCTTTGCTTTCCCCGAAGGCAGCCATTTTGGCTATACAGGCGCAACGGCACTCCAGCGCAGTACGTACCGGTACGTACCGGTAGCCGTACCAAGTCGTTCAAGATCATCATCATCATCATCATCATCATCATCATCATCATCATCATCACCACCACCACCACCACCACCATCACCACCACCACCACCACCACCACCACCACCACCACCACCGCCACCACCACCACCACCACCACCACCATCATCATCACCATCATCATTTCACCATCATGGAACTGAGGGGAAGAAATCCAGTGAGTTCACTCTATCCATTCTAGAATAAAGTGCACGGTCAATGAATATGTATATTAGTGTTGCGGTAGACTAGGTAAGAAATGAAGACCATGCAATATGATGGATGTCATGTTGGAGTGTTTTCAAGATTTTTTGGTCGAAAGTAGGGTAGATTTTCCGTTTGTCTCCATGCATCCCTGGCCCTGTGCCCTGGGATTTGTGTTTCGGGATATGACGAAATGAATGATAAATTAATGATAAATGAATGAACGAATGAACACACGAACAAATAAACAAACAAACGAATGAACGAACAAATAAATGAAAGAACGAATGAACGAACGAAATTCTAGGTCCAGTTAGTTTTTGTAGGCGATGTAAGGCCATTTACTCTGAAACGACAAGAGCTGTTTTGAGTAAGAGCACGTCATATCGCGATTTCCCCAGGTAATCGCATCTTGCAAATCGCTTAGGGCCTGTTCTTACAGAGCAGCGCTTTCGCATTATCCGCCGTTGTAGCAATCTTACATAACTAGTCAGGACATTTGTTGTACAAGTGCATACTCTCATGAAATAAAGTAATTGAATTGAATTGTGAATTGACGTAGAGCTAGACCGAAGCTGCGTCCTGAATGGTTAGATGAGATTGCTACTACGTCCTGATTGGTTAGATAAGATTGCTACAACGTCCTGATTGGTTAGATGAGATTGCTACTACGTCCTGATTGGTGAGATAAGATTGCTACTACGTCCTGATTGGTGAGATAAGATTGCTACTACGTCCTGATTGGTTAGATAAGATTGCTACTACGTCTTGATTGGTTAGATAAGATTGCTACTACGTCCTGATTGGTTAGATGAGATTGCTACAACGTCCTGATTGGTTAGATAAGATTGCTACTACATCCTGATTGGTTAGATGAAATTGCTACTACGTCCTGATTGGTTAGATAAGATTGCTACTACATCCTGATTGGTTAGATGAAATTGCTACTACGTCCTGATTGGTTAGATAAGATTGCTACTACGGCGAAGCAGGCGTTAGCGTTGCTCAGTTAAATCAGGCCCGTAGGGCGACGCGGTGGTCTTATTGTCAGCCCCAGCCCACAGGCAAGCGTGATGTGGTCAGCCCACAGGCAAGCGTGATGTGGTCAGCCCACAGGCAAGCGTGATGTGGTCAGCCCACAGGCAAGCGTGATGTGGTCAGTCCACAGGCAAGCGTGATGTGGTCAGCCCACAACATCAGCCCATCAAGGTTTTCCATGGACTCAAAAATAAATGAAATTAGATACTTCAGCGTTTCTCTAACAGTTGCTTTGTTTGGACACGAGACAAAACTAGTATTCTATGTTGATCGTTGCAGCAAGCACATATTCGTATTGATCATGGCTGCACTTCTACGCATGTCCCTACAGCTTCCAAGTGCGGGTTCGATGATTCCACAGTTGATACAGGTGTTGTCCTACACTGGGTCAGGTCGAATGCTCAAAGTGCACGTCAATCAATGTGGAGGAGGTCACTGGCTCTTCAAGTGGAACAGTTCCCACAATTAGAATCTGAGACCGCTGACCATGTGTAACAAGACATCCATGACCCCTACCACTCAATACGGCCGATGAACATCAAAAGAAAAAAAGGGATGAACAGATCGCTCCGGGAGACACAGATTCCATCCTGCACAATAAAATGCGCACTTGGGAAATGTATTTTGTATTCCATTTCTGTTCTGTCAATAACACACGAGCTCTTTTCTATCTTGACAGTGACGGTAACAGCAGCATCGGCAGTGGCAGAAACGAAGAGGCAAGATGGAGGAGGAGGAGTACGACAGAGTGAATGGGGAGGAAGGAAGGAAGGATGGAAGGAAGGAAGGAAGAAAGAAAAGAAAGAAAGAAAGAAAAGAAAGAAGGAAGGAAGGAAGGAAGGAAGGAAGGAAGAATAGACAAAGAACTTGTAAAAATATGGAAATTTCTGACAGAACAAAAACTCATCTTCAATCAATTCTATGGGATAAATAAAGTGTACTTTCTCAAAATGATTCATAGTGCATGCACGCACATACATGCGCATGTACGAACGCACTCTCACTCTCTCACACACACACACACACACGCACATGCACGCACACTTACATACACACGCACACATATGCACATACGCACGCACACACACGCGCACATACATTCACACACACACGCACGCACACAAACACACGCATGCACGCACACACACACGCGTGCGCGCGCACACACACACACACACACACACACACAATGTCAGTATTTTTAATGTCAATTTCCTAACAAAGTGGTTGACTTGTCACCTCTATGCCAGCGTGATGGAATATTTCTGGATCTCGTTGGTGAGTGAATAGACGGCGTAGGTGATGATCGGACGCAGGATGATGACGAAGACGACGACGACAGAGATGGCAAACATTTTCTTGATGTCTGACTGGAAGTCGTCCAGTTCCTATTTAAAAAAGAAGAGAAGAGGAAACGTGGTGGTAGAAAATAAACTCTGACACAACTGCTTATTTTCACCAAAACCTGGATCATCTGCAACGTGTTTATTTTTAGCAGTCGGCTGATGATCAATTCGACTCAACTTGAAAACAACTCTGTATAGTAAATCTTTGTGTTTTCAGATATGTATCTCTGGTCCCTTTCACTGCCCTCTGGTTTCGTTTTCAACGCTCTTCCCTGTGAACACTTACCGTTTGTGCACTCTGGTCTCGCTGCGCTACACCAGCGTGTATTCCTGGGCCATCCTCACTTGTTCCTTACCCGGCACCTGTCTGTGTTGCACCCGAAGAAATCTCTTAAATCGAAACGTTTGCGCTGTTAACTCTTATTTGTGTTTGTC
Source organism: Theodoxus fluviatilis (assembly GCA_034096865.1). NCBI lineage: Eukaryota > Metazoa > Mollusca > Gastropoda > Cycloneritida > Neritidae > Theodoxus > Theodoxus fluviatilis. Next base: position 275,834 of record JAWQFJ010002780.1, read on the forward strand.
CTTGAAGTGACAAGAACGGAGCGAGGCGACAGACGGTCATCAGAGGAGGATCCCCCGTTAACAAGTGTTTCGGCCCCTTTACATTCCTGACACTCTCGGGAGGAGGGTCACACCTGGTTACAGCTCCAGGTGCCCGTCTGCCGCCCTCATCTCGCGGCACGCCTTGTGCAGCCCTTCTTGTAGTCTGCGATTTTGCTAAGTGCCCGAAAAGGACCTTGAAGTCGAAAATGTTGAAACTGTTGTGTCTAGTAATTTAACAAACTTCGTTTACCACATCATTTTCTTGCTTTGCCACACCAACAACTATACATTTGGGTGACTCTCGTCGAGTACTATAGTTTTTCTCCCTTTCTTTCCCCTTTATTTCCTTCTGTCTTTCTTGTTCCGTTTGTGCTTTACTTTGACAAGAAACACACGTGTTTGATTGCAGTGTTCTTGGCTTGACAAACGCTCAGATCACCGCTCTGTCATTTTATGCTTCTGCAAGCATATTGCGATTTAGAGTTCATATGTATGGATGTATCTATGCATACATACACGTAAGTAGAATTTGAGAGTCTTTGCATAGTAATACATGTGATACAACATTTCATCGAAAAGAATATCACCACATATTATCTCAGCTCCTTGCAAAGGTCAAACGCGTGCCCTTGTGAATCTCCATTGCTCTGACCTC
>JAWQFJ010002780.1:279009-286393 GCA_034096865.1 Theodoxus fluviatilis
TGTTCTTAATTGACAAATAAATCTTGGCTAATATTCACCATGTCTTGGCAAATTATTTATTGGCAAACATTCGGCATAATTCGGCAACTGTTGCGCCAAGTCTTGACAAATCTTTAGCTTCTTAATATCTTGACGAAACCAAGCCGAGATATCGCAAACAAAGGACATTTGTAATATGGCATCGATCGGCATCATGCCCATACCGGAAGTGTGCAATGGTTGTAAATGTAAACGGAGCGACATATATTTTCCGCCATTTTGCTCTGAGGGGATCTCACGAATATCTCACGCCAATAGCTATTGGCATTACCTGTTGAACCAATATCCCAAGTCTTGACAAATATTTGTCACGTCTTGGCGTAAACCAATTAAGAACCGGAATACTTGACCAAATATTCAACGAATACATCCCAAGACCCGGCAAATTTGGACTGAATACTTGGCCAATATTTGCCGAGATTTGGCAAACACCAGTTAAGAACCGGCTTTACATCTAAAGAAAAGGTTCGACTGAGAGATTTTAAGATACAATTATTCAAGTGGAAGGGGATAAGTGAAAGGTTATGTTAAATGCAGTGACTAACTTTGGGCGTGTTGGTGTTCTTCCCCAAAACTTCATGAGATAATCTGTGTAATAAACATGAAGTACACGCGACTGGTTTAACTCGATGTCTGCACCAATAGCTGGAGGCCCGTGCTGCTGGGCTTTTATGGCCTCATCCAACAACTTCATCCAGGGACAGCCCAAGCAGCTAGAGACTACATGGAATATCGGAACTGCACCAGTACCAAAAATATGAAAATGCCATGCAAACAAAATAAGCGATCACGCATCCTCGGAGAAGCATTGTACCACGTCAACAAACGTTGGGAATTTCCAGTAGAAAACAGTAATAAAAAAACTCTGACAAATAGCGACACTTTCAGTAAAAAAGTAACTTTTTCCGCACACAGTCACAGAAAATCCGTTCCAGTGGTTAGAACAATCGCCTGTGGTCACTTGCGGATTATTTGGGCGATTTCTGAAGATGCGCGGATCCTAGAGTGGCATCCTTGGGCAAGTTTCGTTTTCTTGCACTGTCTCTCCCCACCAAGGAGTAAAACGGGTACCTGTGGAGGATTAATAGCTCTCTGCACTGCGGCTAAAGCTGATGCGACTGAGATACAGCATTCCGTTGGAAAACTCCCCTAGATGTGGAGACAGTGTTTATAGGATGTCAATGTCATCGGCAAACATTGAAGGATGGGAGCCACTGTTGTTAGTATGCCATACTGAGACATCAATAATGCTTTGCTGTGGAGACTTGTTTCGGGTGTTACCTCATCGTAACGAAGTTGCTAGTCTCTCTAAAGCTTGTTACCCAAATTCAATGTCTTTTATGAATGTATGTAATAAAAGGGGCTCCAGAATGGATCCCTGGGATACATCATGCTCAGCCATCTCCTGAAATGAAGTTGTACTATTTGTACGATGAACTGTGATCTTTCATTTAAGGCCTCATATGGGTTGGGGGTAAGGATGTACCCACGACGCCATTCTATGCGAATAGTAAGGGGCAAATAACAAGATACATCGAGACTTGACTTGCTCTCACTCTACCCACTTCAATGACACAAGCATGCCCACTTGTAGAACAGGATGGACCTGATGTTGGAGGAGGACAGGTAGAGAGACACGGTCCAAAAGAAAGTGTTGGCTGTCAGACCCGTCAGTACCGCCATGGGTATCATCACAATTGACGTCATTATCACCAGCTGTTTCCGCTTGCCCGTTGACGTAATGGGGTTGCCTGACAACGAAGAACGACAGTTAGTGAAGATCATTGTGTGTGTGTGTGTGTGTGTGTGTGTGTGTGTGTGTGTGTGTGTGTGTGTGTGTGTGTGTGTGTGTAAGTGAGTGAGTGAGTGAGTGAGTGAGTGAGTGAGTGAGTGAGTGAGTGAGTGAGTGAGTGAGTGAGTGAGTGAGTGAGTGAGTGAGTGAGTGAGTGAGTGAGTGAGTGAGTGAGTGAGTGAGTGAGTGAGTGAGTGAGTGAGTGAGTGAGTGAGTGAGTGAGTGAGTGCGCGTGTGAGTGAGTGAGTGAGTGAGCGAGCGAGCGAGTTACACAGAGAGAGAGAGAGAGAGAGAGAGAGAGAGAGAGAGAGAGAGAGAGAGAGAGAAGGGGGAGGGAGAGAGAGAGACAGAGACATAGAAACAAAGACAGAGAAAGGGACAGAGACAGGAAGGAGGGGTGGAGGGAGAGAGAGAGAGAAAGAGAGACAGAGACACAGAGAGAGAGACAGAGACAGCGAGAGATAGATAGAGAGAGAGACAGAGACGGAGACAGAGACACAGAGACAGAGACAGCGAGAGATATAGATAGAGAGAGATAGATAGAAAGAGTGAGAGAGAGAGACGGACAGAGAGAGAGACAGAGAGTAGCAAGTACAGTAGTTTGAACCCCAAATATGGGTTGTAAGTCGCCACATAAACCTTTACATTTCATTGTGAACGCTGTTGTATATCATCGTGTCTGTGGAAAACTTCTTAATGAAATCCGTGTATTATTCTCAAAAGAATATGTTCAGCCATATTTATGTTTACATTGTACACTCTTATTTGATCACATGCATTTGAATCCTAGTATTCCTCAATCACGTAAAATTGCCGTCCGTTGAATGTTATGTGGATTGTTCTCCCCAGCCCCCCCCCCCCTCTCTCTCTCTCTCTCTCTCTCTCTCTCTCTCTCTCTCTCTCTCTCTCTCTCTCTCTCTCTCTCTCTCCTTTTTTATAACAATGTTGCTATATTCATGTCTTTTTAATGTGTCACAGGCAGCGAGGCCACACAGCTGTTGACAGTCCGTGCACTATCACGCCCTAATCTCCAATGTCACAGGCAGCCAGGCTACATAGCTGCTTTTGCAGTCCGTGCACTCCAATATTCTCACGCGCTAATTCCCAGTGTCACAGGCAGCCAAGTCACACAGCTGTTGGCAGTCCGTGCACTCTCACGTCCTAATCCCCAGTGTCACAGGCAGTCAGGCCACACAGCTGTTGGCAGTCCGTGCACTCCGATATTCTCACACCCTAATCCCTAGGGTCACAGGCAGTCAGGCCACACAGCTGTTGGCAGTGCGTGCACTCTCACGTCCTAATCCCCGTGTGGGGCGGGAGTGACAATTGACCCTCAAGTCTCCCTGCGCATTTCATGAGAGGCGAGTAACTGAGGACATCGTGACTTGACCTTCTCTTAGTCTGGTGAGTTCGTGATCAATGGCCAAAAAGCATACAAGAGCTGATAGGTCGTAAAACGTTATCCATCCATTCATTAATTCATCCATATTTCAGTTCTTCCATCAATCATTTCATTCTTCCACCATCCATCATTTATCTATCCATCATGCATGCGTGCATGAATCCATCCATTCAGTCATCCATCCGTCCATCCATCCGTACATCCACGCATACATGCATGCATCCATTCATCTATCCATCTATCCGCCCATCCGTTCATTCGTCCATCCATCCATCAATTCATTCATTCATCTATTCATCCATCCATCCACCTATTCATCCATTCATCCATCCATTCATTCTTCCATCCATCCATCCCTCCATCCATCATCCACTCATTCATCCATCATCCATCCATCCATCCATCATTCATCCGTCCATCCATCCATCCATCCGTTCGTCCGTCCGTCCGTTCGTCCGTCCATCCATCCATCCATCCATCCATCCATCCATCCATCCATCCATCCATCCATCCATCCATCCATCCATCCATCCATTCATTCAATCATCCATCTGTGGTGGGGTACGGGCAGTGCTAACCGTTTAGCCTTTCTCCTTCACGTGTAGTGAGAATCAAACTGCTTCTCCTCCAGGTTGTAGAGCCATCGATTGCAAGATTTTATTAGCAGATTCCTTTCTTGCAGTATCCCTAGAATGCATTCGTGCACTGTGAATTCCGTAGTTTTGTAGCGTTGTATTAAGTTGGAGCCCTTTGTAAAGGAATTTACGTCGGAACATCAAAGAGTAGAGATGCGTTCCGCCCACCTCCATCTGGGCATGTGGGACATCCTTAATCTCCCAACAACTATCTCGGAAGAAATCCAAGAGAAGATACACGGGTTAAAGGTGGTGCCTTCAGCTGGCCAGAGCAGAGTGTTTATAGAAGGAGCGATAGTGCCTGTGGGAACAAAGGGACAAGCCCTGTCAGATCAGAGGGAGAATGGAGTTGTGTTCAGAACATCTGGGGCTCTGGTTGGCACCTGTTTGTGTTGGAGTGTGAAAGTTAAAAGGAATCTCTAATTGGTCAGAGGTTCTGGGACTCTCTCAGCCATTCAGAACGGAGGGGTGGAGCCAGAGGAAATATGGGTAGAAGGGGGGAGAGAAAAAAGGAATAGAGGATTCGGAGGATACGGTTTGTGTCGGGTGCCCTTGTTTGCTGCCTTGTAAGGAAGAAGAATAAATGTGTTTGAAAAGTCACCGGCCCAACTTGTCCTCTCGATATCACATCTGCGCTACAACATCTGCTGCCATGCTCGACAGCCACCCACCTACCACACATCCAACGATCCGTCCATCCATCGCACTGAAAGCAAAAAGTAATGAAGTGTGCTCATTGAAATTCGACCTCGACAGCCATCAGAGGGTACGCTATGGCGCACCAACAGTTTTATCCATATCAACGTCGCGCGCAAACGCACCCACGCAAACACATACACACACATGAATACAAAGACGCGCGCGCGCGCACGCACACACACATACATAAACTCACACATATACATATATGCGCGGGCGCGGACACACAAACGCACATTATGGCTGAGCGCGCGCACGCACACGCTCATCCATGCACGCTCACACGCACACACTCCTCTCTCTCTCTCTCTCTCTCTCTCTCTCTCTCTCTCTCTCTCTCTCTCTCTCTCTCTCTCTGTCTCTCTCTGTCTCTATCTGTCTCTATCTGTCTCTCTGTCTGTCTCTCTCTCTGTCTCTATCTGTCTCTCTGTCTCTCTCTGTCTCTCTGCCTCTCTCTCTCTCTGTCTCTCTGTCTCTCTCTCTCTCTCTGTCTGTCTGTCTGTCTGTCTCTCTCTCTCTCTCTCTCCCTTCTATCTCTCCCACCCTTCCTCCCCCTCTCTCTCTCTCTCTCTCTCTCTCTCTCTCTCTCTCTCTCTCTCTCTCTCGTAATAGGAAGCTGTATTTGCTATACCACAATCAACAAATATATCGGGGAATAGGAATGAGGCTGGGGAGTGAGGACCTTGGCTGAGGCTGAAGGGACTGAGCCATGAATCAATGATAATGAAAACAAAATGAAAAGATTCAACAGAGGTAGAAGATATCCAAGCGAGTTACTGGATCTCAATCTTGAAATGCTTTCACCATTTCAACTACAAGTTGATGGCGTATCCACGGGCTGTCAGCCTATGAATAAACAATACAGTTGAGTTGTATTGAGCTCATTGCACAAAGTGACAGGGTACAAAGTTATAAATCTTACACTGAAAAGTTTGCTATGTACAATTACGTATGGATGATAACGTTCATATGCATATACAAGTACCAGCTTTATCCAAACAGAAAACTAAGTTGCTTCACACAAGAGCAAATTAGGGAAGGGATGGAATATGGCTCGAAAGTGGAATACTCGCACAACACCGGATTTTCAGAAATAGTCGCTGTGATGGGCCAGGCAGCTGTCATTGGCAAAAGTCATTGAGAAAATACGTGGCGAACACATTCATTAAAAACAACATTACGTCAAATATAAAATACCAATTATGAAATGATGTGGAATTTATTAAAGTAAGAATCTCTGGGTCGATCAATCTCAACAGACAACAGAGGATGACGAACGCGTTGCCAAAGACGACAGCACACAATATCCGCTGGATAAACCGCCTCACCCTGCGTAGCTCGTTCCTATCTCGAGCCGACCTTGACACTAGGCGCCGAAGGAGAGCAGCGGGACGGGTACTGTTCGAGTCTGTAGAGAGATCGGTGATAAGAGGACTTTGTCACTCACTGATCGCTCTTTGACCAGTTTGCCTTCCATTAACCAGCAGGCGACGGAACCCGGATCTGGGGCGGAAGTGACGATGTTGCTACTCGAGAATGAGGCGCTGCATATGGTTATTCCGTCCAAATGTGAGAGTCTTTAGGATAAAATGCAAATACTTTTTCTCAACAGCAACAAAATTGAGTTCGGTTTAGTTCAGTGCTCTCTCTCTCTCTCTCTCTCTCTCTCTCTCTCTCTCTCTCTCTCTCTCTCTCTCTCTCTCTCTCTCTCTCTCTCTCTCTCTCTCTCTCTCTCTCTCTCTCTCTCTCATATGCTCTCTCTCTCTCTCTCTCTCTCTCTCTCTCTCTCTCTGTGTCTGTCTCCCCCCCTCTCTCCATCTCTCTGTCTGTGTATCTCCTGTGTCTGTCTGTCTGTCTGTCTGTCTGTCTGTCTGTCTGTCTGTCTGTCTGTCTGTCTGTCTGTCTGTCTGTCTGTCTGTCTGTCTGTCTGTCTGTCTGTCTGTCGGTCGGTCTGTCTGTCTGTCTGTCTGTCTGTCTGTCTGTCTGTCTGTCTGTCTATCTGTCTGTCTGTCTGTCTCTCTCTCTCTCTCTCTCTCTCTTTCATATTATACAAAAAAGAATTATTCACTGCAGAACCAGTTGCTTCTGCTCTTCGTTTAAAAGCGTAGTGTAGATAAACACTGACAGCTCGATTAACATATGTCTCTATTGCAGAGAACAACTGCACAAGTGGTTTTACATCGTCGTTTTGAACATATGGTATTACTTAATATTTAATTATATTGTCTTCATATGCCGGACAGTACAGAAGAAAATGTTGTTCATCTTCCTCTTTTTCATGACAAGCTAAACACAGGGTTTCACCATTCTCATCGCATTATCTTTGTTTATGCACTAATCATTCGCTAATGATGCATACATAATTTGTTATTGAAGTGAAGCTTCTGTCTAATAAATGAGTGATGCGCTCTCACATTAGTTGTATCAGAAGACACATGTAGACAATGAAATGTAATGTTACCGATTGTAATGGGCCAATGGCCTACACAATAAACTGCTTTGTTGTTGTTGTTGTTGTCTGTCTGTCTGTGTCTGTCTGTCTGTGTCTGTCTGTCTGTCTGTCTGTCTGTCTGTCTGTCTGTCTGTCTGTCTGTCTGTCTGTCTGTCTGTCTGTCTTTCTGTCTGTCTGTCAGTCAGTCTGTCTGTCTGTCTGTCTGTCTGTCTGTCTGTCTGTCTGTCTGTCTGTCTGTCTGTCTGTCTGTCTGTCTGTCTGTCTGTCTGTCTGTCTGTCTGTCTGTCTGTCTGTCTGTCTGTCTGTCTGTGTCTGTCTGTGTATGTCTGTCTGTCTGTCTGTCTGTCTGTCAGTCAGTCTCTGTC
>JAWQFJ010002781.1:0-15724 GCA_034096865.1 Theodoxus fluviatilis
CGCCAGTGAAGTCCACTACACTGGTAACGCTTTCAAGTTATTCACATGCACAGGGGTCAATTCTGTACTGACACCGGCTCAGGGCAATGAAAAAACCTCTAGGGCTACGGCTCAGCAGACGCATAGTAAACATTTCTAATAATACTAATAACCACAAGGCATGAAAAAACGTTGTCTCGCCACACTCTTGCTTGTTTTTGTGTGGTGTTTTGGATTGTCTTCTAGTTGACTGGTTAAGACCCCTTCTAGACAGAAAAAAAAATTATCGTGTGGGATTTCGTTGTACACCATGATTGTATATATTTCATCCTAGTAATGCATGTACTCACTAGATTCAAGATTTTGTATCCATTCTACATTTGTGTTTTGTCTCATGATATATTTTGTATGCAAGTGGTCACCTCAATCCTCTAGCACTAATTGAATTGTTCATTGTTAAACTCCTTATAGGTCATTAATCAAAATTTACAACGAGGACGTTGTACTGAAACACCATGGGGAGATGTAACAGAGTGACAAAACTTTACTTTGCTGACTTTGCGTTCTCTGCATGAACCCCTCCTATCTTCCAGTTTGTCACCAGTGGTCATTTGCCCACTCAGCTATTTCTCGCCTGTTCCCACGCTCTCCACCCCCCTGCTTTCTCCATTTGTATACCTCCCCATCTCTGATTCCATCCCCACGTCAGACTCTGGGACACTGAAGCCATACCGTTCATGCCAGCCGCCCTTCCCACTGTCGTTTCCCATTATCTCACTCTCGGACGCTCCGCTGGTCATCAGCATGGAGACCTGATGCTGGCGCCGATAGTATCTCCAAGAGATCAGTCTTGTGAGTCGGACCCTCCCCCCCCCCCCCCCCCCCACTCTTCCTACGCCTCCCTGGTACCGCCCCCAGCCGACACCTTCACCAATCCCATGCCACGCCTTTTCCGGTTTTGATCATATATATTGAGGTGACCACTTGTGTTTAAGAAGACTTGTGTTGAGAGACTCGTGTTGAGAGCTGCATAGAGTACGGACTCATTCTTGCTACTCAGAAATAAATGGATGTAACGGGAACTTGACTGACTCCATGTCCCTCTGTGCCTCTGCCGCCCAACACTCGGGAGGCAGGGGAAAAGTTCCCAGCCTGCATAGTAGCCCCAGCAATGTAAATGCTGGTGCCGCTACAAAAGAAGTATCTTGTCTCTCCATTGTGACTTTGAGAGTTTGAAGTTGCTTGTGTCTTTCACGGCCGTTGAACACTGTAGACTGCCGTACATTGCTTGCGATTTTTCCATAGTGAACGTTCTTCTCAGCTCTTGCCTATTGATTGTACATGCATTGCCACAGTTTACACACTCTCTCACAATGACCATCCACCTTGCCTCGGCAGGCTCTCCCGAGGTGTTGTCGCCCCTGAAGCACACCTCCGTTCTGGAAGGGGACTCGGTCACCCTGGAGTGCACCGTGGGGGGGTCTGCGCCCCTCACTGTGGCCTGGTTCCTGGACGAGAACCCCCTGGAGGAGACGCACGGGGACCTGCAGACCAGCTTCCACCCTGACACCGGCAAGGTGCTGCTGCTGCTGAAAGAGGCCTCCTTGCCCCAAGCTGGCGTCTACTGCTGCGTGGCCAGCAACGTGCTGGGAGAAGCCGCTACCAAGTGTCAGCTCTCTGTCAAAGGTGAGGCGCTCCTCTGTGCTGTGTCGCGTTCCCACAGCTGGCCGGACCTCCATTGTGGCTTTGTCTGGTGTGAGGCTATGTCATGAGGTCCTGTTGGGACACGGGGGAGGGGGTATGGGGCTGGGGGGAGAGGTTTGAAGGAACCACCGTATGGCTGTGTTGGTGGGATCAGAGACACTATAATATACTATAATATCTCTGGTGGGATCGGCTCTGCCGTAGTAGAGATAAAGACCTGATGACCGTGGCCAACAACATTATTGGAACGGACAGACAGCGCGGCATGTGTGTTTATTCAGCTGGGCTTGTGTAGGGTTCACTTAATGTGGCGTTGAGTTTGTATGCTTGGTGAGGATATCAATTAATTTGTTACATTACATTTTCTTTCACCATACTCATCCCCTCCCTCTCTGTCTTTCTCTCTGTCTCTCTCTGTCTCTGTCTGTCTGTCTGTCCGTCCGTCCGTCCGTCCGTCCGCCTATCTGTCTGTCTGTCCCTCTCTCTCTCTCTCTCTCTCTCTCTCTCTCTCTCTCGCTCTCTCTCTCTCTCTCTCTCTCTCTCTCTCTCTCTCTCTCTCTCTCTCTCTCTCTCTCTCTCTCTCTCAAAAGTTTATATCCAACATTTCTCCATCCCACGCCTACATTCTTTTTTACGTTCTTAGCTTTCTGCATGCTCATTTATCTTCACTTGCGAAATCCTCTGGACCGGTTGGAGAGGCAGACTTGCCCAGCCAAAGCATCTCACGGCATCACACACTGCACCTCCTGTCTCCGCAGCTAAGCCTACCAACGCTCCTGTCTTCACCGCGGACCTGCAGGACGTGGAGGTGACGGAGGGGCACTCGGTCACCATGTCCTGCACCGTGGAGAACGCGGAGCTGGTGCTGTGGTACAGGGACGGCATCGTGCAGCGCAACTCGCCCGACTTCAAGCAGACCTTCAGCCAGGGCCGCGCCAGGCTGGAGATCGGGGAAGTCTTCCTGGACGACGTGGGCACCTACAGCTGCGTGGCCAGAAACGACCTCGGGGAGACCTGGTCCTCTTGCAAGCTGAACGTCACAGGTGGGTGCCCGTGAGGATGTTCTGGTTCAGATGGGATCCTTGTTGATTGTAAGTTGAGAGTGCTGAGAGTGGAATGAGAGTTTGAGACGTGACTGGGAAATTGAGAGGGATCTCTGGTGAATTTTTGGATGTGCGATAGTAAATTCTACTCTCAGAATAATTCATGTATAGGGATTCATTCATCCGTGTATATGTCGTGGACAGCGGCAACCAGGTCCCTCTCCAGCACAGCCCAGGTTACTAGCAGTTAACGCACCATCTGGCAACGCCTCGTGGTTGTGGAGCGGAAGTGGGCAGTTGCTGCCCCAGGAAACGTAATTACGGTATCAGATCACCACAGCAACGGGCACCAGAGCCAGGTGTGGGCCTTCCCCCGAGAGCGTCAGGAAGTTTAAAAGTCGCATGCAATACGTACATGTTTATAGGAAATATTTTCCTATTTAAAGTCTGCCGTTTCGCTCCGCTGTGATTTTCTCGACACTTTGTCTTGTTTAGAAGGGAATGGGAAGAGGAACAGGGTGACGTAACGTCAGAGTGGTATGCTGCACGCTGCGGCTCCTCCTGCCGTTTGGCTGGAATCAAAGTTTCAGAGGCTCCCAGATGAAACTGGCCGGGGCGTCTGATCCAAGTGCCTTGTTGGCTCCAATTAGTCTGACGCCGAAGATAATAATAACAAATGGAAACGTGTGAGGCCTACGCACCGCTGTTGTAATACACATTATATTGAGTGATGTAATATCAGTGTAGCAGCACCAGCATTGACGTTGCTGCGGCTACGGTGCAGGTTTTGGGAACTTTTCCCCTGCCTCCCAAGTGTTGGGCGGCAGAGGCACTGAGGGACATGGAGTCAGTCGGTTCCCATTTCATCCATTTATTCAGTAGCTGCAAGAATGAGTCCTTACTCTATTCTGCTCTACTCTACTCTGCTCTAAGCACAAGCGGTCACCTCAATATATCCCATAAAACCGGAAAACGCCGGGATCCGGTCAAGAGAAAGGTGTAGCATGGGATGGAGAGGGTGCGGGATGGGGGGTTGTACCAGGAATGCGTGGGAAGGGGGGAGGGGCAGAGTGGGCATCTGCTGTCCAAGAACTTGGGAGGTGCCAGAAGTCCAGAAGAAACAGAGTGGTGACATGAAGGCGTGCAAGTGCAAAGAGGCGTGGAAAGGCTAGGCTGGCATGGGAGGGTATGGCTTGAGTAGGCATTTGTGTCCAAGAGTCTGGTGCGGGAATGGAATTGGAGAGGATGTTTACAATGAAAGAAAAACAGTGCTGAGTGGGCAGCCGAACTGACCACAAGGTGACAGACTGGAAAATAGGAGCGGCTCATGCACAGAAAGCAAAGTCAGCAAAGTTGTGTCACCCTGTTACATCAGTATATGGTAGATGTAACCGTATTACATACAAATGGAATGTATAATGGAAAGTGTCTGCCGAACTCTCCCAATGAACGGGAAGGATTATCTTGTGGAAGGCTCGCCGAGGCCGCATCCCCATGGGGAATTAAGGCCGTAGGCTTCTCGATGCCTGAGTTTAATCAAACACATTTTGTTTATAAACTGCTCTGTTTCACTGAGCAAGAGAGCCCTGTTTATAAGCGTCGTTGAAAGGTCGTACTCTCACATATTCCCCTCTCCCATTACAGCCTGCACTTCCGAGACAACAGTGGTGCCAATGTTCCTGACCAAGCTGCCCCAGAAGACCGTTCGCAATGGGGAGGACCTGGTGCTGGAGTGTGATGTCATCGGATCCCCCGAGCCCACTATCACTTGGCTCAAAGACGGAGCCCCTCTCAGGGAGGACGTCAGCTCGGACGAGTCCTACGACGGTCGCGTTGCATGTCTGAAGATCGAGTGCGTGGAGCTGACGGACGCTGGCAAGTACGAATGCGTGGCCGAAAACCCTGCGGGCAGAGTCTCGATGGACACCACCATCACAGTGCAGGGTAGGTGTCTCCACCGAACAGGCGTTCTTGTCTTGCTCGATGACGTACTTTGTGGGACAGTTGCTTTTAAATAGTTGTTCTCCAAAGTCTCGTTTTTAAAAAACTTTTCGACATAAATGTAGAAACAGTTGATTTATTCAGCAGGGACGTGTCCAGCTCAGTTATATAATTTGTGGGAAAATTGCTTTTAAATAGTTGTTCTCATGTGTCTTGTTTAAAAAAAACCACTTTTCGATATAAGTGTAGAAACAGTATATTTATTCAGCAGGGACGTGTCCAGCTCGATTATGTATGTAATTTGTGGGAAACTTGCTTTTAAATACTTGTTTTCGTATGTCTCGATTCAAAAAACAAACTTTTTGATATAAATCTGGAAACAGTTTATATATTCGGCGGGTAAGTTTATATCTTGAACGCAACTTTGCATTTGCATTTTGAACTGGTAGGATCGGATGTACGTCCTAAGGTTTGTATTACATTTTGTTCTGTCCATTTGGGTTAAACGTTTATAAATATACGTTCTTGTATATGTTTGTCTTTAAATACTTTTTTCCTATACGTGTACAAGACGAAATGTAGAAACAATTTATATATTCAATGGGAAATGAAGATTTTAAGTGCAACTTTGCAGCTGGAATTTGAACTGGTAGGACTGGATGTACGATCTGAACTTTGTATTAACTTTCGTTTGTACCTGTTGGTTGAACAGCATCTAACATAAACTGTTAAATGCCCTTGGCATTAACGCTTCAGTAACATGCAGTCTCATGATACACGCTGTGAGCACGCTACCGTACGGCACTGCACTGCAGTATACTGCACTGTGCTGTGACACATATTATTGTATTGGAGTTGACTGAAGCGACGCATCACTGAATGCACTGCCATGCCAAGCGTTTTCGGCTGGGTTTAGATGTTGAAAAAGAGCTGAGTAATTTGAAATACATTTTAACGGCTTAGCTATAGTTATGATGATGGAGATGGAGGAGGAGGACGACGACGACGAGGAAAAGAAGGACGACGAAGACGAGGAGGAGGAGGAGGACGACGACGACGAGGACGAAGAGGACGACAAAGACGAGGAGGAGGACGACGACGCGACGAGGAGGAGGAGGAGGAGGAGGGCGACGACGAAAACGAGGAAGAGGAGGAGGAGGAGGTCGACGACGACGAGGAGGAGGAGGTCGACGACGACGAGGAGGAGGTGGAGGAGGTCGACGACGATGAGGAGGAGGAGGTCGACGAGGACGAGGAGGAGGAGGTCGACGACGACGAGGAGGAGGAGGTCGACGACGACGAGGAGGAGAAGGAGGTCGACGACGATGAGGAGGAGGAGGTCGACGAGGACGAGCAGGAGGAGGTCGACGACGATGAGGAGGAGGAGGTCGACGAGGACGAGGAGGAGGAAGTCGACGACTACGAGGAGGAGGAGGTCGACGACGATGAGGAGGAGGAAGTCGACGACGACGAGGAGGAGGAGGAGGTCGACGACGACGATGAGGAGGAGGTCGACGACGATGAGGAGGAGGAAGTCGACGAGGAGGAGGAGGTCAACGACGATGAGGAGGAGGAAGTCGACGACGACGAGGAGGAGGAGGAGGTCGACGACGACGAGGAGGAGGAGGTCGACGACGAGGAGGAGGAGGAAGTCGACGACGACGACGAGGAGGAGGAGGTCGACGACGAAGACGAGAAGGAGGAGGACGACGTCGACGACGAGAGGGAGGAGAACGACGACGACGACGAAAAGGAGGATGACGAGAAGGAAGAGGATGATGATGAGGAGGAGGAGGAGGAGGAGGAGGAGGAGGAGGAGGAGGAGGAGGAGGAGGAGGAGGAGGATATAGGCAAGTCGTCGGCAAGGAAATGTAAACAGCGAAAGTCTGTGTAGTGATGAATGATTTCTTTCCTGGCCTATATATGTCTTCCGCTTCAACTCAGCGGCAGTATTCATTGAGTCCTTCCTTTTCGTTTGGAATGCCAACTATGTCGCATACCATTTCCTTCAGACATACAGTACTTACTTGGTTTTATCCGGTTAGATGCAATATGCGGGCAGTTTATCTGTTTACGCCTTCACTTTCTAAAATATCAAAACATCCCCACCGCGTCACCGCACGTGCATCATCATTCATCCTTAGCGCTGGCTGACCTTCACGGCAGAGTTTACTTAAAGAGTGTCCGTTTCTCCCTTGGGCAGTCTGCAACAAGGCGCCAGTGTTCGCGTCCCCCCTGTCTGACGTCAGCGTGAGGGAAGGGGAGGAAGTCAGCCTTCGTTGCGAGGTGACGGCCGTACCCAAACCCTCGCTCTCCTGGCGCAAGAACGGTACGCTGGTAGGACAGACCCCCGACCACAGACAGAGCTTCGTCAATGGTTTCGCCTCGCTGCACTTCACCAACCTCTGTCTCCAGGACTCGGGCACATACGAGTGTGTGGCTCGCAACACCGTGGGCGAGGCCTGCTGTTCCTGCCAGCTTTTCGTGACAAGTATGTGTTGTGACTTAATTGGGACTTGATTAGGTGTGAGGTTGTGTTGTATGCGACAGGGATGTTGGATGGCGTGGGGTGGAGTTGTGAGTGTGAGAGTAGTTTGAGTGTATGTGAGTGTACATGTACACGCGCGCGTGTGTGTGTGTGTGTGTGTGTGTGTGTGTGTGTGTGTGTGTGTGTGTGTGTTGGTGGGTGTGCGCACGCATGCGTTTGAAACCTAGGCAAGCCCTTGGATCGAGAACTAAACGTTCTTTTGTTCGGTTTCTGTTGTGTCTTGACTCCATCGTTGCCTGCTGGTCGTCTGAATTTACAAAAGACTATGACATTTTGTGTGTCCATGTCATCACAGCGTTTCTTTTTTTCTTTCTGTCTTCTTTTTAAAAAAGATGGAACTCAAAATCTAATGTGTCTACGACTTGTTCATGAACACAACGCTACGATATGCTATAACTTTAAGTTCCTTAATACCCAAAGGCTCGACATTTTCGAATGTACAGCGAGCATGAGACGGAACTCGTATAAAAAATGTTGAGATAACGCAAACGGTTGTAATTATATCCGCCTTATCTCCTCTGTGATTCACATCCGCTTTCCCCTCCTCGTCCTGTCGGCCATGTCGCCTCCCAAAATCCCCTCTCCTGCTGCTGCTGCTGCTGCTGCCCTTTGCTGGCCTTGCTCGTCGTCGTCCAACTCCTTTTCATCCCCCTTTCTTCATCTTGTAAGGGCACTCTCATCTTGTCGTCGTCCTCTTCCTCGCTACTGTCCTTGGTTCTCCAAGTCCCTGATCCACCTGTTGTTGCTGCTGCTAATGCTTCACCTTTTGCTTCTCCCTTGTTTCTCAGTCTGCCTTTTTTGTTCGAGCACTGATACTACTTACATTTTGATTGACCCTGCTTTTAACAAATTTATTTGTTTATTTGTTTATTTATCTCTGTCTGTCTGTCTGTCTGTCTGTCTGTCTGTCTGTCTATTCATTCATTTATACTTTGTCTGCTGTTGCCATGTCTGTGGGGCAAGTTTCAAGAACAGAACGTAAGGACAGCATAAAGAAATCAGGGCTTTGATTCCATGTACCAACGGGTTGTTTACCCTTGATTTTATTCAGGCAAGGACGTGACCCAGCCCTCACAACCCACTCGAAGCGGACAAACGTCTGCCACGATGCTAGACAGGCCTGCTGCAGTTTCGAAGACTTCGGTGGCAGGATTGAGGCTGGCTGAGCCTCCTCCACAGCAGCCCAACCAGCCATCAGCAGCCAAGATCGTGCAGCGCGCCCTGTCCTTCCAGCTGACCCACCACCGACGTGCCGAGCTGGCTCAGACCAAGGGTTCTCCGTTGGCTCCTTCCCCTCTGGCCGCTCCATCGGGTCACCAGAGGCTTCTTCCTGCTGTCCCTAGCACCCAGGCGTCGTCCCCCTCGGTGGTTGTAGTCCCCAGCAAGCAAACCTTCCCCGCGCCTGAAAGTGTTCCCACAGCGCAGCCCGCCAGTAGCAAAGTGTCGAACGTTGAACTGCGCTTGGCGGCGCCTCCTGCTCGTGAGGAGACTATCGTGGAACCTGCCAGAGTCACTCTGAGGAGGGTGTCCTCTCAGAGCAGGGCTGCTGACTCCAAGGTCGCCGTTCTCAAGCAAGAGGAAGGCGCGCCAGAGGCCTCCAAGGTGACGCTCAGGAGGACCGCCTCACACTCCAGAGCCGACGTCAAGCTGGCTCTAAGTCCTGGCTTCCTGGCCAACGTGCAGTCTTCCACGCCCAACAAAGACTCTTCCGTTCCTCCAAAGAGCGAGGCTGTGGACAACCTCACAGTGACGTTGAGGAGAGCAGCCTCGCAGGGCAAAGCCGACCTCAGAAAGCCGGGTGCAGGTGCTGCGACCTTCCATGCACCCTCCCCTCTCACTAGAGACACTACGCCCCAACCAAAGACAGACCTCAATGGCTCTGTTCCCAAAGGTCAGCACGATCTACCTCCCAGGCCCGTGGAGGGTCTGCCCCCCAAAGGCGCCAGCAGTGTCCCCGCTCCAAAGGCGGCTGCTCCAAGCAGTGCCGCCCCTCAGAGCGGGGGAGCCGTGTCTCTGGTCAGCAAGCTCCGCCAGCAGTTCCAGGCAAACGATGATGCGGCGCAGTCATCGGGGTCCGGCATCCGCAGATGGCACTCCCTTCCTCCCAGACAGGACAAGCCCGTGGTTCACCAGGTAGGTCCTGTGTTGTATGCATATGCAAGGCAGCTACCCGATGGAAGTCGTGAGATGCTCCAATCAAATTTAAAATCGGACTGTCTGATTTTTAAAGTTAAACAGGTGTAGGAAGGAGGTGACATTGTGAATTGGAGTGCGTGATTGACATTCCTCAAACACGTAAATTACGCGAAAAGAGACTACTGGGATTTTTAGGATAACTCAGAAAATTACTATCTCAGTTACACAGTAAAAGTAGTTAAATGCGATTGTTCAACGTGGTCTCTTTGGTTTTGATAACCCATCGTATGGGAAAGATTAAAAAGAGTACTTCTGCATTCTGTCACAAAACACGATTCTGAATTGAACGCAGTACGCAGTGGAAGTAGAAACAGCTTCGCAGTTTTGTCTCTTGCTCAAAAATGCACTTGATTGGAGGGTCTCACGAGAAATCGTGTGAGGTTGCGTGTGAGTCTTGGTGGCTTTTCTTCACCTCTCCGCTGGTAAGTTGCCTGTACGAAGCGGTTGCGTGTATTCAGGGTAATGCAGGTAAGGGGAGGTCACTGCGCGAGGCATCTGTTTCCTCACACCACAAAGCTTCTCTCGAGGATTGCAGGCTATACATGTACTGAAGACGGTTCTACTGCGTCAGAGCGCGTGCGGTGAATGAAAATCTTTGATACCTTTGCCGGTGTCTCCTTCTTGATTTAAAAGGCTTATCTTGCATTGCAACTTTTATCTTTTTCTGTAATGGAAAGGACTAGTGAGCAGAGTTTGTTTTAATTGTGTACGTGCAGCAGAATAATCATATGATAATCGTTCTCATTCTGCACTTAGTTCACGCGGTCTGCTGCACAGCCTCCTACGGAGAGACGTAATTCAGCTTGCAATGTGACTGCACTGTGTGGGTGCATAACTCGCTCTGTAAATATTACGGTGACATCTGAGAGTGCACAAAACATCCCGAGCGGGGGATACATGTTCGTGGGTCAGAGCTCCGGGATGCAGGTTTGCTCTCTGCAGAGAGCCAGGAAGCATCTCAACTATGTCCTCTGCAAAAATATCTTGCACATCCTATGCAGTACGAGGACGGTTGTGACAGAATTGGGGCAGAAGAGTGAACCTCCCTCCATAGGATCTCGGGTCTTGACTGGCACTCCAGTGACTAGACGCACTCGTGTCAGAGTATGCGTCTCTCTGATACCTGCGACTGCTGAAAATTAGTCGGGGTGCCTGTGTTGCCAAGTGTGTTTGACTTGATGACTGTTGATATTTAACACATTTTCGAAGTATCAGCGGAGTCGTCTTGGATGGAATTGTCCCTAGTCACCATCATTTATTGGGGGTGGGGGTGGGGGTGGGGAATTTTATACTTTTCTTAACCTACCGCTCAACTTCCTGTGCTATCCAGGTGAGCTTAACTTCGGTATTTGCAGCATTCTTTTAGGCGCGCTTTCCAATTGTGTCCACGTGGCAGTCGCATACAATCATACTTTTTCCCCTATTGCAACAATGACGCTGCGCATTTCCGCTGCTTGCTAGTTTCTGTGCTTTAAATATTGGCGAAAATAAACGGCTGTCGTGAAGGCGATAGGAAGGAAAACCCCTCTGCAGAGTCGTTAGCCTACCACTGGAAAGCATGTGGAATACTTTACTTTTGATGCTATTTTCGTGTGGCACTTCTCATGGTGTGATGCATTTGTGCCTTGTAAAAATACCTACGTTTCATCTCTTTTCGAGCCGTTCAAGAAGAGTTTCGTGGCGGTCTGCCTGCTCTTCCTTAGCACTGTCGGTGAGTTTCTGTCTCGCTTTCCAATGCGTGGGCTGGGTCGTGAGTGCCAGTCTCAGAGCTAGGATCGTCGTTCATCCTGGAAAGAAATCCAATGGGAAGATTACTTGGCTCGGGTCCACGGTCACATCCAGAAAGTCTGGATCGAGTCGGCTGATGAGTCAGGTCTGCAGGGCTGCCACCAGCAAAGGGGAGAATTCTGCAGACGCCTTTCTTCCTCATTCCCCCTCTATCTTCTCTTTAATCTTCACCTGCTTCCCCGAGTGTCTCCCCCACCAAGCCGTGCATCTACTTGTTGAGGATGAAAATGAACTCTCAATGGGTTACTGATAATGCTGTGTCTGCTCGAGAATAGAGCTAACAGGAAATTTGATGAAGGATGTCAAGATACTTTTTCTAGCACTCAGTCGACTTAACCTCTTCAGGGATATATGGGGCGGTCGTCTGGTGCACCACAAAAGAAGCAGAATCCTCACTGTAATTAAGACTTGATGGATGCTGAAGCTCTCTATCATGCTCGTGCTTGAGATGTTGTACTTTACGCAGCGTAGCAGGGAGGGGGGGAAAGGGGGTTGAGGAGGGATGGGAGTGGGAAGGGGCGGGCTGAGGTGGCTCCGGGAATCGAGGGCATTGGGTGAAGCAGAGGTAGATCATTGATAGTAATGCTATTAGCTTCCATTGTACTGCGATAATGGAAAAATTCGATAGAGCGGGGAGGTGGGGACAAGACTATTGGGAGATAGAGAGAGGGAGAGAGGGAGGAGAGCTCTCCAACGCCTCATCAGACTTCCCAGCTGCTTTTTTACTCTCTTCCCTTCCCCTCTCCACGCCACGCACAGGAGTTCCCATGGAGATGGCTCCAACTATTTTTACCCGCGCCTCCCCGGAATCCCGGACTTGCATTCCTTGTTTGGCTGTGTGAGCCTCTGTCTGCCAGCTTGCTTGGAGCAACGGGAAAGTTTAGTAGCAAAGGCAGAACCAGCTTCAGCACAGCGTTCGCATCTGTGGCAGTCAGCTGCATGGAGCCATTCTGTGTGGAACTCCTGAAGTGAGAGAGAGAGAGAGAGAGAGAGAGAGAGAGAGAGAGAGAGAGAGAGAGAGAGAGAGAGAGAGAGAGAGAGAGCGAGAGAGAGAGAGAGAGAGAGGGGGGGGGGAGGGGGAGCTGGGGGGAGGAAGGAAAGAGAGTATGAGAGCAAAGATTATAGGTTACACAACCTATAATCTTTGATGAGAGTAAGAGGAGTGAGGGAGGGAGGGAGGGAGAGAGAGAGAGAGAGAGAGAGAGAGAGAGAGAGAGAGAGAGAGAGAGAGAGAGAGAGAGAGAGAAAGAGAGAGTGTGAGTCAGTCAGTCAGTCTATTTATCGCAAGAATTATACATGTACAATTTCTCAAGCATACTAAAATGGGTAGATAGTGTACCAGAAAAGCAAAATTCAAATATGGAACTTGACGTAACTACAATGACATTCACATTAAAAAAAAATAAAAATTTCTAAACATCCAAATGTTAAAAACAAATAACATACATGTAGGCCAAAGCCTTTTGATATACACTCCCTCCCCTACTCCCCCACCCCCCAATCAGCCGGAACCCCTCCAATAGTTCAGCCAGGGGTGGCCTGAAGTAAGCATATGTGAAAAATGGGCAATATAGGATACACACTTAGCCGTTCCCCTGTGTAGACGTCGGATGAAAGTGTGGAAAACTATGTCATAGGATGATGCCTGAGAATAGTGCGAATTTTGTCTTTGAACATAGGCAAAGACTAGAGAGAGAGAGAGAGAGAGAGAGAGAGAGAGAAAGAGTATATAGAAGTGTACCAGCTGTCTGCCTGCCTGTTAATTGTTTGACTACTGGGGATGAGAGAGAGAGAGAGAGAGAGAGAGAGATTGTATGAAAACGTACCGTCTTCCTGCCTGAAAACTGACCAACTGGTTGACTTTGGCGTGCGGCGGATGGAGATTGGGGGGGTGGGGGGAGGTTAGAGAGAGAGACAGTGACAGAGACAGAGAAGTGTAGAATGCAGCGAGAAGAATACGAAGAATGATTAATGTTATCACACAAGCTCATCGGGCTTCAGCACCACAGCATGCCTGCACTGTAGACAAGGGGGAGATAAAGATTCTGCGGATGTGGGATGCCTGGTTCTGCCTCCCACACACAGGCTGCCTGTCTCAGAGATTAGTATACGACAACGTGCTGTACAGGGGAGTACTTGTTCTAAATTATAATAGCAATCTATTGCTATTTCCCTGTTTCTTTTTTGTGGCACTTACTCGTTAAAATGTACACACTAACCAGGTCGCCTCAAACAACTTGAACAACTTTTCAGTACAATCAAAGGTGTAGGCAGGCGTCTCCTCATGAAGTTTCCCTTTGCAGAGTGTTGTATGATGCACTTCGCACATGGCTGGTGTGGACTGTCTTTTCTCACAATGTAACACTTTGGTCATTTCTCCTTAAAGAATTCTCGTAAATTTTCTTCTTTCTTTTTCTGCAAACTCCTGTAACTTCTTTATTTCATTCATGAAGAGTTTATATCCATCATTCAGCTAGACTGGCTCAGGCATCTTGAGCCGTATATCTCAGAACAGTAGTTTCATGCCACATCTCATGTAGTGTACAGATGTAAGACTCGACATTACTGTTGACAAGAAACAGCCGTTTTTGTTGGTATCCGAACACGACCACAAATGTCCGGACTAATCAGTTTTGTAGCTTTGTACAGTACGGGATTGCATAAGGGCGCTGACCGACTAGTTGAAGAAGAAGACTTATCTCTC
Source organism: Theodoxus fluviatilis (assembly GCA_034096865.1). Lineage (NCBI taxonomy): Eukaryota > Metazoa > Mollusca > Gastropoda > Cycloneritida > Neritidae > Theodoxus > Theodoxus fluviatilis. Next base: position 13,904 of record JAWQFJ010002781.1, read on the forward strand.
AATAGCAGGTCTCGGTAGTATCTCCCGCATCCAAAAATTCACCGCAAAAGAATCGGGGACGAGCCGATGGGGATGAGATAGTTGGATAATGAATGGATATATGGTATATCATGTATCACTCTAATGCAAAAGCTGATGCATGAGGCACCAATTTCGTTCAGTTTTCCCTCGTCTGGTAAAACGACTTGTATTTTCTTCTCATAGTCTTGCCTATATGTATTGGATTCACCAGTGTTATGATACTTATACGTAGTTATGCTGGAACGAAGGTCTAAACGTTCCCACCTAGATCTGCGTTGGCGCACGCCGCAAGACGAGGAGGGACAAGATCAGAGTGGAGTGAGCGTGGGCGACAGCGTAAATGTTTGGTGCCGATAGATTGCCTCGTTGTTTGGACTGCTGCTGCCGAGACGTCTGGAGAAAGATTGTTTATTTCCGTTGAGATACATGAGTCGCCGGTGACGTGAGCGCGAATCTTCACCTCCCCGCAAAACTTGTTTTCGTGCGTGTGAACGCTCATTGTTGGTGTCTGCATAAGGTTGGTTGCAGTCGTAGCAGTAATCAACTGCTGTACCTATGCTACTGTTGACCCTATGAGCTCGTCTGCGTGGCGGAAGCAGTGAAACAGGAAAAATTCCCTCCTACGAGTCGTTGATGACTTTTTCGACTATCTCTTCGAGAGGATAACAATTATAGATGCAGATGCCGTACCAATTCTGCTGGCAGGGTTTCAAGTGACAATCGAGAAGATCTGTACATATGCTGCGTCATGACACATGAATGAGCTATACTGTAAAAATGAGTCACTAATTTTCACCCAAAACGTTATGCACCCTGTGGAGATGCTGGTATTACTACAGTTCGGCTAACGGCCCTACGCCTCTCGTTTAGTATGTTAGGACTGCGCCATTTTCCCCTGCCCAACTCTTGGTTCCCACCTCGATGTCCCAACAAGAAAATCTGTCCTTTTCAAATTAGTAACACGTTTACCCCCTCTTCGCCTCCTCGCCACTAATAGCTAGTTGATTGCAACAGGACTCGCGAAATGCTCGGCACATGGGACATAACTCATCTATGGCCAGGAGCAAATCAATTATACTTCCTCACTCATTTATCTTTTCCTATCAGCTAGTCACTGCATAATTAATAATTTCAGAGTATGATGCTACATCTGACGTCCTGTGGTAAATGCGTAACATGGGAACTCGGTGAATAATGAGCGGAACGGCAGTCACAAGCTCTTTGCTGAACTGCATGGCAGCGGTTCAGAGGACGACGGGCGACAGTGCATCAGGGTAATAACCGCTCGACGTGGTGAAGGCTGCTCGCTGTTGTGCGCGTTGGACGTAGGGCACTGACGTGGCTGACAAGCGTGGATGCGGGTGAGCGAACAATGGGTAGAGTAGAGAGACACGAGGACCTAGCATGACCGCGGTCTTGCTGAAAGTCTTTGGTAGGAACACTGGAGAGATCTGGCAGTGCTGACGGTGTGAGGTAAAACCAGCACTATCGACCCGTGTATACGGTCCAGCCCACACGACGTCCAAGTCTCACTGTCACCGCATTGTCCCCTTACCCTTGCAACACACCGCACCGAGATACGAGTAGCTAATCCATGTACAACAGTTGGTAAGATATATGAAGAATATGATCAGCAATGCAAAGATTTTAGTATATGTCTTTGACAGCTGTCAGCTCAGTGAGTCTTTAAGATCAAGCAATACGTGTCATATGTACAGGCGACAGAAGTGAGATCATCTGAATAGATAATCACGTATGGATGCTTTAAAAGACGTCAAGGAAGTATTGTTCCTAAGGTGC
>JAWQFJ010002781.1:15734-20734 GCA_034096865.1 Theodoxus fluviatilis
AGGCAAAGGAAGGCCCAGTTTGTGGGGAGGAGGGAATAAACATTATCCAAGGCCCCGAGGAGAGGGGAAAGGTGTGGGGGGCAGCAGGTAATGCAGCCCCTGCAGGGGGAACTTCTGGACACTCCCAAACTCCAGCGTTCTTTTAAATGAAGTTTCTCGCTCCCGGCACTGCTAAGTGCTCAGCTATTGCAAACCTGCTCAGCATATTTCCTATTTTTCTTGGGCTGTTAAAAATTGTTTTTCATATGCTTTTTTGACCTTAAGATTTTCAATTTGTAATTTGTAATTTTACATTCTTACTTCTACTCACAATGTTTTATTGTGGCATTGATACATGTTTGGGGTTAATACACAGGGGGTGATTAGTATTGCTATGTTCAATCAGTTTTTTTTTTTTCTCACTGTAGGGACTTGCAATTTAAGTTACTAAAAAAATCAAAGGAAAAAAACAGAAAAAAAAACAATTTGATTCATCCAAAGACAGGCCCACCCAAGGCGGAAAATAATAAATCAAAAAAAAAACCATAAGAATATAACAAAAAAATAAAAAAAAAAAAATTTCAAAAAAAAAAAAAAAAAAAGAAGAAACCAACAAAAAAACAAACAAAAAAAATAGACCTTGCGTAGCCACCGGGAAAATTCACATGCTGGAGTCGCTTGCCTGTTATTTACCAATGAAACTTTTTGCTAGGGGAAATAAATGGGGGTCATGGGTGTTGAGCTGGTGGCCAATTGTTGTGGGCAATACTACAATTATTGATAGACCAAATCAAGCAATTTAGCTATTAGGCTCTATTATTTGTTGGGGCGTGGGGGACGGGGGGGGGGGGGGGGGGGGGAGGTTAGAGAGAGAGACAGTGACAGAGAGAGACAGAGAGGTGTAGAATGCAGCGAGAAGAATACGAAGAATGATTAATGTTATCACACAAGCTCATCGGGCTTCAGCACCACAGCATGCCTGCACTGTAGACAAGGGGGAGATAAAGATTCTGCGGATGTGGGATGCCTGGTTCTGCCTCCCACACACAGGCTGCCTGTCTCAGAGATTAGTATACGACAACGTGCTGTACAGGGGAGTACTTGTTCTAAATTATAATAGCAATCTATTGCTATTTCCCTGTTTCTTTTTTGTGGCACTTACTCGTTAAAATGTACACACTAACCAGGTCGCCTCAAACAACTTGAACAACTTTTCAGTACAATCAAAGGTGTAGGCAGGCGTCTCCTCATGAAGTTTCCCTTTGCAGAGTGTTGTATGATGCACTTCGCACATGGCTGGTGTGGACTGTCTTTTCTCACAATGTAACACTGGTCATTTCTCCTTAAAGAATTCTCGTAAATTTTCTTCTTTCTTTTTCTGCAAACTCCTGTAACTTCTTTATTTCATTCATGAAGAGTTTATATCCATCATTCAGCTAGACTGGCTCAGGCATCTTGAGCCGTATATCTCAGAACAGTAGTTTCATGCCACATCTCATGTAGTGTACAGATGTAAGACTCGACATTACTGTTGACAAGAAACAGCCGTTTTTGTTGGTATCCGAACACGACCACAAATGTCCGGACTAATCAGTTTTGTAGCTTTGTACAGTACGGGATTGCATAAGGGCGCTGACCGACTAGTTGAAGAAGAAGACTTATCTCTCAATAGCAGGTCTCGGTAGTATCTCCCGCATCCAAAAATTCACCGCAAAAGAATCGGGGACGAGCCGATGGGGATGAGATAGTTGGATAATGAATGGATATATGGTATATCATGTATCACTCTAATGCAAAAGCTGATGCATGAGGCACCAATTTCGTTCAGTTTTCCCTCGTCTGGTAAAACGACTTGTATTTTCTTCTCATAGTCTTGCCTATATGTATTGGATTCACCAGTGTTATGATACTTATACGTAGTTATGCTGGAACGAAGGTCTAAACGTTCCCACCTAGATCTGCGTTGGCGCACGCCGCAAGACGAGGAGGGACAAGATCAGAGTGGAGTGAGCGTGGGCGACAGCGTAAATGTTTGGTGCCGATAGATTGCCTCGTTGTTTGGACTGCTGCTGCCGAGACGTCTGGAGAAAGATTGTTTATTTCCGTTGAGATACATGAGTCGCCGGTGACGTGAGCGCGTATCTTCACCTCCCCGCAAAACTTGTTTTCGTGCGTGTGAACGCTCATTCAAGGTTTCAGTAAATATCAACTGTGACCTATGCTAATGTGCCCCATCTCCTAACAGTCGATGACGTTTCGTCTTTGGAAAAATTAGACGTGCCTACAAACTGCTGGAGGTTCAGACTCGAGAAATTGCAATGCTGTCATGAACCATGCAAACTTACGAAAAAAAGTATATTTCACCCAAACGTTATGCACCCTTTGGGTTCCTTACTTCATTTCATCGCCTGCCTCTAGTTAAGTTTTAGGACTGGCCTTTTCCCCTATCTTGGTTCCCACCTCGATGTCCCAACAAGAAAATCCTGTCCTTTTCAAATTAGTACAAGTTACACTTTCTTCCTCCTCCACACTAATAGCTAGTTTGCACAGCGCGAAATGTCGGAAGGGACAAATCATTATGTGCCAAGAAATCAATTTACTCCATCACTCAATTATCTTTTCCTATCTCTATTCCTGTATAAAGATATGACACATCTAGACTGTGTGAAATGGAACATGGGCCGGTGATAAATAACTCAGTCAACAAGCTCTTTGCTGACTGCATGCAGCGTCGAACACGCACAGGCATCAGGGTAATAACCGCACGTGGGAGGCTGCTGCTGTTGTGCATTGGCGAGGGCACTGACTGCTGCAGCGTGGGATGCGGGTGAGGGAAGATGGGTTGAGGCAGACCTAGCTGCCAGGTCTTGCTGAAAGTCTTGGGTAGGAAACTGGAATCTGGCAGTGGCTGACGGTGGAGGAAAACCAGCACTATACCCTGTATCTCCACCCAACACTCCATCTCCTCCCCTTTCCCCTTCCCTTCAACCCACCCCCTCCCTTCCCCCCTTCCCCCTTTTCCCTTTCCAGTGACTGCACCTTTCACCACCGTTCTACTATCACACTCTCTCTCTCTCTCTCTCTCTCTCTCTCTCTCTCTCTCTCTCTCTCTGTCTGTCTGTCTGTCTCTCTGTCTGTCTGTCTGTCTCTCTCTCTCTGTCTGTCTGTCTGTCTGTCTGTCTGTCTGTCTGTCTGTCTGTCTGTCTGTCTGTCTGTCTGTCTGTCTCTCTGTCTGTCTGTCTCTCTCTCTCTCTCTCTCTCTCTCTTCATCTACTCTTCCTTTCGCCCGCCGACGTGCGGGCTCTGCTTTCTGTTGCTGCCTTGCTAAATATACCGCACCACCACGCGCTTGTCTGCCAAGCCGTGCCATAGCAGAAGCAGCAGCGTGGCTGGCTGCCTGTCTCACCTTGCCCTCCCGTTTCCAAGGGAAACCGAAATCTGGATATTAGCATAGGCGTGCGAGAAGGGTAAAAGTTGGTGCTAAGGGGGATACCGCCACGGGAAGTGCGATCGGAAAGTGTGTATCGCAAACGACGCCTCTCAGAGAGGACTCTGGGAATCGCGGATAAGCCTGTGTGGGTGAACTTTGTCTTGGGCCGATAGCAGCGGGCGTCGGAAGGAGGAGTGCCGGTGTACCCCAATCTACGCACACCCGACTTGCCTGATCCCTGGTGTCGGGTGGCCGGCCCTCTCAGGTAGGCTGTACTGCCTCCATCTGCTGGCGCTTCAGCAGATGGCTATGTCTTGTGGGTACCTGGGCACCGCCCTTCCTGCACCTCCCGTGGGCTGAGATGCTTTCCTCTTCTGTATGTACTTATCTGCTGCTGCCTTAGCGCCGAGATTCTTGATGGATAGCAGCTAACAAACATTTTGTAAGTTATGATTTTTGATGTGGATGGATGAACGCACGCACGAGGAAGAGAAGGAGAGAAAGAGGAGGGCTGTGGGATGGGTGGTGGTGGGGTGAGGTGGCCGGGGGCAACCCTACACACGGGTTCGAACGCTTCCTGCGTGATAGGGTGGTAGCGAGTAGGCAAGGATTTCTGTGCTTTGTGGGTGTGCTGTGCTGAACCTAATGATATTCCTACGTCGCCCATTTAGTCTTGGAATTAATTAGACAACGACACAGTCTTTCTCTCTCTCTCTCTCTCTCTCTCTCTCTCTCTCTCTGTTCGATTCTTTCCCAGTAAAAATTAAACAGATAACGGCTTTGCCGACCTTGAATAAGGAGCGTATCATTATTCCGCTCTAGCCGAGGTCTTCCCTGCCTCCCGCAGAGAGGAAGGGGTCACGGAGGCCTAAGGGGCGTACCAAATTCCTCTCACTGGGAACTTTCCCATCCCCGCTACCGAAGCGTCCCACATCATTTGCCACTAAAGCTAAACGTCGATGCCGTCATAGCAAGGGCCACCTGCCACGCAAATAAAAACTTTCCTCCCGCCAGGCCAGACGATTACAATAATTTCCACTTGTTGTTTCAGCATTTGTTTGGTTTAATCATACTGTGTTTTCCGTGCAACTATAGCCATGCCCTCTGTTGAAGGTCAAATGCATGTGTACAGCATTTTTAGAAAGAGTGGCAGTCTCATAAACACCACTTTTCAGGAAGAAGTTATCGTGATTTTGTGGAAGCCCATCACTCGTACATCTCGCCATGATGGCTCGCATTCTTTGATGCCGCGGGGATGCATCGTGATGCACCGAAGGGCTTTGAAATAATCTCGAGTTTTAAAAGCTGGCTGGCCCCAGAGACTCAACCCTGTGATCGCCACAGTGAACCGATTCCCTTCTCACGTCCTTGGTTTTCTTCTCTGCTAACTCTCTGCGTATCTGTTTCCTTTGGGACGATGCACCCCGGGTGTGGAGCAGCCATGAAACGGGACCCGCACTATCTTGGGAGAGAAGGGAGACATCAAAAAAGCTTGCGCGTGTTTCACTCTTGTCTCTGATGCCATCTGCTTTGCCTCGCTTGCTCGCGCTCTGTTGGCCGCGTGTTTACATCTCTCTTCTCCGAGTATGAG